>WWET01004304.1:97485-129796 GCA_011038615.1 Limnodynastes dumerilii
ATATATATATATATATTTATTTATATATTTAGATGCAGACCTTTGGATTTCTTGTAATCAGCAGTAATTGAAATAACTTCATTTGCACCAAGTACAGCTATTCCAGAAGTGTACTAGTTCTCAGTTTATAACCAAGATAAAGTGTATATACAAGTAAATAGTTATATTAATTACAAATCCAACAGACATTTACAGATTTCTGAAGAGAAAAAACAAAAGTGCCCTTGGCAACCAATCAGATTCATGATATCAATTTCTGAGATATATTGGGTAAATAATAGCTAGAATCTGGTTATGGGCACTCTCCCTACTTTACTCTTTAGAGCAAAGAAGACATGTTTGCTAAATCTACCCCATAATTTCCATTTTCATGTTTTAAATTAACATTTTGGACCAGATGAAGACATACAAAAATAAAAATGTACGAAAAGCCTACAATTTGTATGTTTGGCATGTGTACGCTAATATCACGCCATACTGGATCTACATGCTGCAGAGTTGTGTGGATTTTTACTTTGTTAACCAGCTATTTGTAGCTAATACTTGAAACTCTTACTTAAGGTCTGTGATAGCACATCTCAAAGTGACATTGTAACAGGACAAATATCCACTAAAAAGGTAGGTATTATCTATCTATGTAAGTATCTATATAGCTATCTATCTAGCAATCTATCATATGTGTGTATTCAGTTTACAGTGTTTTTTTGGTATGATAAAGGTGGCAGTACTCCTAATAGTGCCTAATGTACCTAAGTACCTAATGTGGGCTACACTGTAGCTCACTTGGGCCTCACAGTGCTGAGGTCATGAGACTAGGCCTTATCTATGTGGAGTTTGTAAGTTCTCCTCATGTGTGTGTGGGTTTCCTCCCACTCTCCAAAAACATGCTGTTAGGTTAATTGTTTGCTTTCTTAATTACCTTAGTATGTAGCTGAAATAGGGGCAGGGACTGATGTGATTGCCTAACATTCTCTGTAAAGTTCAGCGGACAATTTGTGGAGCTATATAAATAAGCGTTAATAATGTTATAAAAGTAATCATAAGCTTGAAACCGCAATCCTGTTAGATATATATTTCCTGAGGAAGGCCAACCTCCTAACTAGATTATTATGACGATGCTGCTTGGTAATATCCGCTCCTGTTCTTTTTTTTAAATGCTTTGTGATGTTAATCTGTACCACTCACATCTCCGTTACAAAAGGTGACGTTGCTACTGTGTTAAAATTCAGCCTTTAACAGTTAAATTAAGTGAAGCCTTACATGGCATTTATGCTAATTAATAGTATCCTTCATTCAAATTACAACTGAAACAATGACAATATAAACTTTAAAATGAACCTAGAATATTCCACCACGTCAAAATTTTCTGCTGTTTTGGGAACTAAATATCCTTGGGAGATATGTTAAACCATTCAATGACATCACTGCTCCGTTATGCATTATAATTGTATAAGATGAGTCATAGACAGCTGTCCTGACCTTATTTCCCAGCTTAATTGATTCCATTACAAGGTTAAATTCCATGTAAAGGTGAGACAATGATGGGTAACCTTTCTTACTGTCAGCTACAATAATGATCTGAAAGTAATTTTTAAATAACAGTCCTAGCTTTGGGGGCTTTTTTACATTTATACCTTTATTATATATAGGTTAAAATATGATTTAATATAGATTTACCAACAACACCCATGTTAATCATGACCATGTTTAGGCCAGATGAAAACATTTTCAAGGACAATGGATATTAAAATGTTAAAATTATTTCTAAATCTGTTCATTTATTTATTTTAAAGGTTTGATTTAATTATCCATCAAATCAATACATACTTACTTGGTGAAGCAGGTTACACAATATATAATTAGCAGACCGATAATTGTATAGTGTGTATGCTGCACCGATTTATCCATATTACAGCACTGGCTGCATAAAAGATGCATCTGATGCTGTGACAATCCTAAAAGGATGGCCCATTGGGTTCAGAAAATAGGCCTGAGGATTGGGCAGTGCTGAGAGAGAGAAACAAAGTCTTGGACTGAGCCTGTGAAAATGTTGTTTATTTTTTGTTGTCTTTTTATCATAGAAGATATCACAGGGTGAAATAAGTAGAAAGGGGAACGTGGAGCCAAAAGGTGATTAATCCACAGGAAACCTATTCTCATGGTTAATAAAAAGAGGAAAAACTACATTCTTGCTTTTAGTGCTTCTAGATCTATAAGATGGGGTTTGTTGGAGGGTACAGGGGTTCTTTGAGCATATTCAGCAGATTTTAGCACTGCGCATGCCCATAAAGCAGACACATTTGTGCGATGATGAATTATACACAATCTAGGCATACAACTCTTTATGACCAAAGTGCAGGAAAGGTCATTAATTTGTTGGTTTTAGATATTATTATACAATTTACCTGCAATGTTTAATAGAATATTGCTTTTGCGCCTTTTTCAGACATGATGATCTATACCTACTCAACCGTAGTGCAAGTATATCCCCTTACACCTTACAGATGTTGGATGGCTTCAGTCATTTTTACATATACCACTTTATTCATGCACATTGCACGTTTTATCTGCTTGTAATTTTTACCTAAAAATACACATCAGACTAGCACAACTCTATATTTGGCCCTCAGAGAGAACGTAAAAACAATTTGGATAGCTCTTACATCAAGAGACTAAATTCCAGAGCAGCATAAGAGAAGTCTTGTACTCTAGAGTGGGTGGAGGTAAGTAGTGGTAATACTTCTTCTTATGTCAGAAGTCTAGAGTGAGAGGAGGTAAGGGGAACAAAGGCATCATCATAGGCTAGGGCATAGAAGAAAGTGTGTAGAGATATGAGGTTGGGAGAAGGGGATGGAATCAAGGTTTCCATCTAATACCCCTTTTACATCACCACCAAAGACCCGGGATTTTCGCAAAAAACCTGAGTCTCTGCAAAAACCAGGGTATTTGGTGGTGATGTGAAAGGGTTACTTCCGGTCGACCTGGGTCAAAAGAAGGGTTTTTCCCGCGTCCTACCCTGGAAGGGTGGTGATGTGAAAGGTACAGGGTTGTTTTGCAACCCGGGTTTTTCACATTGCCTCCCGATTGGTGAGATTTGTCTACTGTTGCTAGGCCAACAGTAAACAAATTTGTTTGTAGCGTTGGATCACAAAAAAACATTTGCAAAGTATAGGGCATGCTGATGCTTGTAGTGCTATAAGCATCAGCATGCCTAAGAATGCCACGGCATGCTAGTGCTTGGAGAACCACAAGTGCCAGCATGCCCTGTCATCCTGTACAACATCCCCCCTCACATGTATGAAAATAAGGGGTCTGAATCAAGTTCAATGTCATTGTCTACCAGCGTTATTTAAATACTGCTTTTTGGGATTTTTTTAGCTCAATAAACATAAAAAAATCTTAAAGTTCAACAATAACATATAGTGCAAACAACCCAGATACGTAAGCTATGTAATTGTGTAGCCTGCTTCATTACACCTATTTGCCTATACATTTCTATACACATATTGCCTTTCTATCAATATTAGTGTCCATTTAAGGAGACTCTGGATCAGAGGTAAGAATTTACATTTTTTAAATCACTGTTTTTTTAAACTAATAAAGCAGATAAAATCTTAAAAGGTTTTTCCTTTTTTTAATCAATACTTCAAATGTCAAACTCAATTTAGCCATTTCTATGTTAAAATTTGCCATTTCTGCATTAATTTCAAGTCCATTAAAACAATGACATTCACTGTAAAAGCACATGTGAAGCAGCCAATAAGAGCTCATTTCTACAATGATTGACAGTTGCTAGACAGGGCAGACCAGGGAAAGTCATTGGCGATTTATAGCTTATAATGCCAGGAGGTTGACATTTTTCTACAAAAAAATGTCCTAGATGGAGCTTAATTTGTTGAGACTGAGCACACATTTAAAGAATCTCTAAATGCTACTTGATGAAGAAACAGATCTGAAGGTAGAAACAGGGCTGCTTGTCAAAGAGATCTCTACATACTTTGTATTTCGTGTATTTAGAATATTATTTTTAACTCCACTACATTGTGATGTAACCTAAATACATTCTTTAATTAACTGTTTTGTATGCAGACACAAGCTATACAATAGGTAAAATTGTACATGTTATACTGTACATCACATAACTTTGTGACTATGTCATCACCTAAAACATGCTGTATATGCTTTAACCCCATTTCAAGAACAGTGTGCATTTTATAGAACGATGCTCATACTGACTGAAAAGGACTGAAAGAAGCCATGATTGCAGGAGGCAGCTGTATTGTTCAGTAGTTTACAGTGATTATGTGCATCTTTCACTGCTGTTTCCTGCTTGATTAACCGGAAAAAAATATTTTTTATTTTAGAAAAACCTTCTAATATGTTATTTTTTTGGTACATTTTTAACCTGTTACATTCACCACTACGAAAATAACATTTTCAAAAGACAGACAGCCGATAGCTAATTGTGGCTATCTGTATTTTGAAAATGTTTTTAATTGGAATTTGTTTGTAATCAATAGGTAAGTATTACAAAAAAAATCTATTTTTTTCGGCAACTTATCCATTCATTACGCCGACAGCTTCTGACATCTTGTGCAGGTGCCCTGCAGCTTCCAGATCCGACGCAAGACCCGATGGTAAACGATGCTAACGACCGGACAGGTTGACTTAGGCTTTGGGGAGGGGATGGAGTTTAGAAGGGGAGAGTTAGGGTTAGGCTGCAGGGAGGAAATGGATCAGAGAAGGGTAAAAAGTTAGGGTCAGACTTCGGGGAAGGGAGGCTTAGGGTTTGGCTGTGGTAGGGGATGGAGTGGAGAAGGGGAAATTAAGGTTAGGGTGCAGGGAAGGGGGTTTGGGGGGAGGATTAGGAGTAAGGGTTGGGGAAATACTCACGTGACAGTGCTGGAGATTCCTTCTGCTCACCTGTCTCCGGCGGGGAAGAGACAGTCATTTGAGGTCCCTCGTTGCAAACGGCTGGTCGAAAAAGGGCTGTTCGAATCGGCAAACTAAACCTATTTTAAATTCAAGCAGTGCTTGTTCTCTATGCTTATTTTTCTTGATTTTTATAAACATTTCCAGGGTGGGTATGGCTCATGCATGTAGCCTAAATTATCCACTGTGCAAGGCAATAGCGACTTGTCAAACACCCAATGTTCAGGGACAAAGGAATTTAGAAAGCAAAACTGGGCAGTAAAGAGAAATAAACAGAGAATAATGTTTAATTTTTATGACGTTGTTATTATTATTTCTTTTATTTATTAACAGGTTTTTATATAGTGCTATCAGATATGCTTTACAATTTTAACAATCAGTATAAACAAGACTGGGTAATAACAAACAGATTGGGTGGGTAAGAGGGTCTTACACTCTATAGAACAGTGGGTTTGATACATAAGGGCAATTGTTTGATATCAAACAATGGAACCAGCCAGGTTGTATGGTAAAAGTGCTCTCAGTGCTTTGTATGATCCAGTCACACAGCACACACAGATGAGGGAATTTTAGAATAGAAAGAGAGTATGTGCCGGTTTGTGTTAATAATGTAAAAGAAAGCCAAAAGTGGTTGTTAATATGGTACATAAAGCTTAGGAAGGTTGAGGAATTTGATAAGCTTGTCTGAAGAGATGAGTTTTAAAGGAGCGCTTGAAAGTTTGTAGAGTAGTGGATAGTCTTAATGGGCAAGGAAGCAGAGCAGAGAATTTAAGAAATGCAGAAGAGAGTTGTAAATCTTGAGAGAATGAGCTGGGATATATCTTGAAACAAGCTAGGATATGTATGCAGGTGCAGTCTTGTTTATGGCTTTATAGTTTTTTACATTGTTTACTGTATAGAACAATATATGGCCATTACACTACAAATTGCCACCTCTGGAAAAGATTTGAAAATACAGCATGCTTTTAATGCTTAATTAATGTATTGATTCTCAATTATCATAGCATTTCAGCATCTCTTAGAGAAGAACTGCATTTATATAATAGGAAAACTCTGATTATTAGGGGATTGGTCATTCCTAAAGGAGCTGACATCCCTAGTTAAATATTACAAATGTATTCTGGCTGATATTGACATTAAATCATCAAGACGTTTCCCGATATTTATGTATATGTATTTTACACATACATAGATATATTTGTTTTGCTACATACAGTTATTTTTATTATTGTATTTTTTTTTATTCCTCTTAAGCATAGTTTCATTTGCAGGACTTTACAATACATCCTGACCTAAATATTTGGATATCTTTAATTTCTCTTCAGGATGTTCACCTCTCTAGATCAGGCTACCACTCTCCACAGAGGTCTTCTTACTATGCCCATGGCAGATACCATGATGAGAACCCTGTTGTCCACTTCTTCAGGAACATTGTAAGTTGAGACATTAAACTCTGATTCATTTTTATTGGCCTAGTATCTAATTATATCGAAGTTTACAAGATCTTGCTAGACGAAAGACCATAAATCATATTTTTGCTTCTCAAAATTTCTTTCCATCTCTACTCTATTCCAGGTGACACCCAGGACACCACCTCCATCTCAACCAAAGGTAAACATTTCATGTACATAAATACATAGATACGTATCCAACTTCTACAATACTTTATGTTCACAGCAGGCCATGGAGAAGTAAAAAGTGTAACTAATTATTGATAATAATTTATTTTATTTAAGTGGCATAATGCAGTCAATTGCCATTAGGAGAGATGGCATATCATCTATATATAAAATAAGTAGTTTGTTGGTAAACATCTTCCACACCACTCCACTGATTGGGATAAAATCAATGCAAGGTAGTGCAGTTGGATCCTGGTCAGGGTTTAGGGGGGTTAGGGTCCAGGGCAGACCTTCCATTGGTGTACGCTGGGCAGAACTTTGACCTGAGGAGCCTGTTCTGAGCCTTCCACTGTATGGATTTGGCAGTTAGCAGTGGTTACTATGGCACTCTACATCTATTATGAATCCCAAAGAAAGAAATCAGAAGAAATCTTCACAAAGTGGTAACACTGGATTCTATAAGACATATTACCCATAGTACTAGTCAGACCTCCTGTTGGTGTAAGCTAGGCATAAATTTGACACAGGGAGCCTGTTCTGGGCCTTCCACTGGATATTTGGATGACATCAATTTCCGATTTAGGAGGGACTGCAGTAGGGGCGGAGTTTATGGGAAAAAGGGTGTGGTTTGAACAGATAAGGCCAGTTGTGGGCAGAGTTTGGCCGGAATAGGGGTGTAGCTTAGTTTGAATGATGTTAAATGACATTATTTATAATATAAAAGTGATTATAAAACTTAACAGAAAGAAAGCTGGGGATTAGGGCTACTGGCGACACCCCAGAAACAAAAACCACACTGGGCAGCCACCTCATGAGTGTGTTGGAAGAGCTACTAAGCTGCTAATTATATTTAAAATGTTGAAAGTTACATCCAACTCATTGGTAATTTGATAACTTGAAGATTTAAACCCAGGCAACGCTGAGTACTTCATCTAGTCTATTTATGAAGTAATCAATATTTTAAATCTTTTCATTATTTTGAAATTTGAATGCATTCTTTAACTAAAATACCTTTTTCATTTATGTAAAATTTTATGTCAAATATTCTGTAAAGGATCATTTGTGAAGGCCCAATTTTTTACCAAATATATATATATTTAGTGGTGGTTTCTGCCAAGGGGGGGTTTAATCTGATATTTAATACTAAGAATATTGTTATAAATAAAATAAATGATCTCAAAATGTATTACACATTTATTCTCTTT
This sequence comes from Limnodynastes dumerilii, assembly GCA_011038615.1. NCBI lineage: Eukaryota > Metazoa > Chordata > Amphibia > Anura > Limnodynastidae > Limnodynastes > Limnodynastes dumerilii. The sequence continues at coordinate 105,242 of WWET01004304.1, forward strand.
TTTTTTATTATTGTAGTTTTAGATTGTTTACATTCAAAACAGGTTGTTTACCGCCTTTGCATTGGATACATCCAGAGGGCACCACAAATATAAAAACTTGGCAGAAAGGCACAGATGTGCTCTGGAGGACAAAGTACTTTTAGTTGGTGGATACTTATTTCTAACATTGGCTTATGCATATTATGCCTCTGTTATGGTTATGGTGAAATAAGTGATTAGGTGCAATTTTAAATGTGGCTAAAACTCTGTGTTCTTCTGGCAATATATGTGCATGGTTACTATGTTACCGTTTCTGTTTTTCCATGTGCAGAGAGGATTGTCCCTGGCAAGATTTAGCTGGGTAGGTGATGAATCCACTTTTCTCATTTTCAGCCCCTATGATCACTTGGACCTATGCCCTGCAAAGCTTTCCTTGCCACAATTTTTCCATATCTTTCCATTATTCTTTTTTTCCTCACAGTAATACTTACAGTGCACTCACATTATTGCTCTCCAGCTTTGCTATCATTAAAACCTTTCTGCTTTAGCCCAAGTGGAACAAATGATCTTCGTTGAAAGGAAGATGATTTATTTAAAGAGCTACTTTGCTTTCATTCAAGCTTCAGTAAGACTAAACTGTTCTATATTATGTTATTATATTGTGCCTTTTTCCTTCTCTGATGATTTCACATAACAAAATCTTATTTGTTACATTTTCTTATTATTTCCTTACTGCTTTACATGATGCTAATTTATTTTAAATAAATTAACATTGTCCAGGTTGAATCCTCCTTAGACAAATCGGGGTAGATCCTGAACAACGTTTGCAGTACGTTTGTTCGCGTAGCGAATTTTCGCGTACGTAAATTCGCTACGCTACCCTTAACACACCCCCTGCACGGACGTATTTTGTGAAAATACGCTACCCAAACCCTACCTTAACTTTTCCTAACGTAACACAATACGTCCGCTAACGGGCGTACAGACTACGCGAACGTACGCAGCTTAGCACGCCCATACTGTACACTTTAAATACCCCCCCCCGCCTACTTCACGTAATTCGCACGTATTCTTCGCTAACGTAATTTTGGCACGCCCACACGTAATTACTTACGTTCGCAATACGTGAATTATCCTTACGTTAGAAAATACGCTACGCGAATGTGCGTATTTTCTGCGGTGCGCATGCGCAGTTCGCTCAAAACTGCGAATTTACGTGTATACCACACGTAAATTCGCAGAAAAACGTACAGCAGGATCTGCCCCATCATGTGTATTTCTTTACATTTTAGTGGTAGCTGGTTTTGTTAATAAGGTTTATCTTTCTATTTTTGAATTGCTAGAATAGACATTAAACACAAGAACATCTTGTGTCATGCACAATTTCTACAATAAACGGAATATCATTTTCTGCTTTATAAAGGTCACGCACTAGTCCTACATTACTGAATGCCAAATGCATGCACATATGTAACATATATTCAAGACAGGCTTTAATCTAAGAGATCTGATTATTTTTATCTTGTGAACATAACAGTATATGTGCTTTTCAAAGCATACATTTAATTTAATAACCATCATGTATTTAAAATAATATTTATTTTCAAACAAGGAGAACAACCCAAAGGTAGAAATCTAATAAACAGATTTCCTTACCTTGTGTCTCTCCCATTGCCTGTCCTTGCCCTCTGTCTGTCTTCTGCTCTACCATTCTGTCTCTCCCTCTGATCTTCCTCCAATCTGCCCTATCCTCTCCTCCGCTCTGCCTCTTTCTCTCTGTCTTCCTTTCCTGTGATCACCACTGGAGTGAGAGAATACAAAGGAAACATCATTTTGTTTGCCCCTCTAGTTTTAATTAATGAAACCCTTTGGTGTTATCCATCTAAATTAAAATACTTCTGAAACCTTTACTTCGTATAACCAAATAGGAGATACAGATCACCCCTTCTCTTACTCTCCAGTTCCCTTACATCTGTTTCTCAAAGCCCCTGACTCCATCTCTCCATGCCTGATCCACATTTTTTTCCACATCTTTTGCTCCTCTTTCTTCTAGATGATGGCTGGCTTCTCCAGCTCCTTGTGGCACACTGGCTTCCTGGGTAACAGAATCTTAGCCTGTAACCTGGCCATGGATTTGCAGCACCCCTGTGAGTGCTCTGAGGCACCCCATAGTGGCAAAGGTTTTGGAAACCTCTGAATTAGAAAATTAGTCATTAGGGTTAGGAATATTGCGATCATGGCCATCTTAACAGCATTGTAGGCCCTGGACCTAGCTATGCAAAGGAACTTTTGAACATTCTAAGCCTTGAAAAGCACAAACATTACAACATATAAGTGATTATTTACACTGTGCCCCACTGCATCATACTGCCCCTTAGTTATCACAATATTACCCCTTCATCATCACACTTCCACACTTTTGCTCCTTGTGTCTCTACAGCCATCCAATTTCTCCCTCCTTTTGTGTATTCTTTCTGTACCTCCTTATGTTTCCAGCCAGCCTTCTGCTCCCTCATTATGTGCATTCAGCCAGCCTTCTACCTCATCCTCATATGTGTTCAGCCTGCCTTCTGCCCCCTTTTTGTGTTTCAAGCCAGCCTTCTGTCCCCTTTTTATGTGTTCAGCCTGCCTGCTGTCCCCCTCTTTGTGTGTCCAGGCAGCTTTCTGCCCCCTCTTTATATGTGTTCACCTTGCCTTCTGTCCCTTATTTATGTGTGTCCAGCTAGCCTGCTGCCCCCTCTTTATGTGTATCCAGCCAGCCTTTTAGCCCCTCCTTATGTGTGTACAGCCAACCTTCTGCCCTCTCTGGTCCAGCAATCCATCCACATTTAGGTAACTGAACTGGTTTAATTGTTTCTCTTTTTCTTCTTCTCTCCTCTGCAGCAAGCTCTTTCTGCAGTGATGACACTGATGTGACCTTATGTCAGCATCATAATGGGCTATGCACAGCGACACAATCTATGACTTAGTACTGCTGGCTTCTTACAAGACTAATGCATGGTGCTGGGGATCTAAATGGAGCCTCCAATCCCCTGCTTTAGCAAGATGGAAGTCAGCTACTTTGCCCAACGGAACAGAAGACAGTGCAGTCAGAGTGTTTGCACACTGACTGCCCAAGGCAGTCAGTCCAAAAAAAGCTTTGACTGCAGAGGTCAGATACGGTGGGCACCCATGCTTAAGGACCCCTAAAAACTAGTGGGGCCCTGCCCATCGTGAGCATTGGAAAAGATAACCCCTGATTGCAACGGTGAATAAAATAAATGTCAACATTAAAATATTTAGTGACAGATGTCAGCTTAATGACCCTTTCATGTAAAGAGATCAGATCAGTTAACCCTAGCTGTATTTCATTGCCGGCGGATTCACTGTCGGCTTTTCAACCTTTGGGACTGCATACCGCATCCTTTTATTGTATACATGATAGGTCATGGTTAACATTTATGGAATAACATTATTCGATTCAGCAAGACTTCCAGAAGACACCAATATAAGCCTCTGCAAATAATCAAAATAAGGGCCTTTTGCTTTATAGAAAAGATGGTTTTTGAAATCATGTAACACAATATCTTGTTACATTTGCCTTTCTCCAAACTACAATTTTCTTTTTATGTCCACATTTTTGCTTCAAATCAACTGTTTGTGTAACTAATATGCAAAAATATAATCTGTGTATAAATATAACTGCCTTGTAGACAATTAAGGAAGGGTTCTGCAGCACCACCTTATGACTAAACTGCAGAATGCAAGAGACACCTCCTAGCTAATCAGAATGCAAGAGACACCTCCTAGCTAATCAATCCTCCTTTAGCCAGATCGAGCTAAAGAGCATTGAACATTGGACTAGTTTTTTTCTTTAAGAAACTATATTAATTGCTTAATATATGCTATGTTTTTTCTATAACATTTCATATAAGTCTTTTTTATCAGCGAGTTATGATATATTTAAGCAACTTTGACCTATTTAATAGATTACAGATTATATAATCTGCAGACATCCATCCAGTAGATGTAACATTACATATATGATAGATTTTCTAATACACTTGTATATATTTCCTTTTTTTTTCAGATTTTCTTTTCCAGCGGAACCACTTTAGCACTGATTTTATATTTGTATTTATTTTATTTAAGGTATTTGATGTCATCTTGCAGCATTGATTACATTTTTTCCTCTGTAAAGACAAACATGAAGATCATAACATTTCCACTTATTTTAATGTAGGGAGGAGAAGGGCATAAGGGTTACTATGGAGGATCCAGTCCTAGGTTCTTGGAGCACCATCATCACCACCACAAATCATCCCATAAGGGATACAAGGATGCACACAGAGATGGCCAAGGAACCCTGTCCAGGATCTTTAAACTGGTAAAGATGCAGCTTGTAGTTCTTGAGACACAATGTTTGATATGATAATTACAACCTCTGTTATCTGCAATATCAGACAGTTCAGATATGTTACTATTAATAGCCCTTATTTCATTAAGATATAATTATGGGGTAGATCCAGAACGCTGGCGTATTTACGCTAGGCAGAGATGTAAAAACGCTATTTTGCATGTAATGCGCATGCACGCGGCAGATGTTACGACACGTACGCTGAACGTAAGTACCAGACTACTATCAACAGCGTAACTATGTACGAAGGGCGTGGCAGCCATACGACACCCGTAATTACGCTTCGGAGGCGGGGTGAGGCATTTCAATCATACAGTATGGGCGCGCTTAGGCGTGTAAGTACGTGCAGCCTTACAGCCGTTAGGAGTTATGCTTGGAAAACTTAAGGTAGGGTTTGGAAAGCGTAGCACGGCTAAATTGCGTTTGGCCAAGGAGAGTGCATAGTAAATACCCTACGCTAGGAAACGTAATGAAAACATAGCTCTGGATCTGGCCCTATGTGTGTAACGATACGGTGTGTGATACGGGAGGACGCTCAGGGCACCAAGCTTAAGGGGGGCACCTGTAAGTTAATATTTAATGTTAAATTGGTTCAGAATTAAGGGTCCTTGGCACTACTTTTCCTTTTTTGCCCCTGGCTCTTGTTACGGCTCTGTGTGTAATAAATAACCTTTGTTCACTGACTTTTCTGTAACTAACGTCATTGTAACCAGTAGGTGCTGGAAAGGGGGACAAGCGAGCATGATCCCCCTCCCCCCAAAAATTCTAAGTGTAACAGACTAAGCGCTAAGCGCTGTCGCTCCTCCCTGCAGGTTCTCACTGTGAACCAGGAGGAGCGACAGCAGATGAAAGCAGGGAGATCTGGGTTCAAACCCGGGACACTGAGATATAGCTTATGCTGCGCCTGTCCACACAGACACAAACAACAAATGTGGAAGGGCGCCAGTTGCCTGGTCCTTTGATGTAAACAGCACATTTTGACAGTTTTACATACACTATAGGATATCGCTGACTGATGACAGGATGTTCCATTACCTAATTTTTATTTATTATGATTATTATTTTTTTTAAACCTTACTGCCCTGCGCCCATCCTATTATAGGCAGCACATTGGTGATAGGACTGTTCAGTCAGACCAAACAAGTCATTCATGTGGTCTGAACGTGTGTGGTATATTTTGTCAGCACTTGTCATAAAGGATAATTTGACAGATTTACCATCTGCCAAATGATCATATATTGTTTGACCATCTTAAGACTATGCACTAGCCCAAATTTCTCTGTTCTTCGAATCTAGTGTCTCTGTAGACTGGTAGCTCAACCAAACAAAGGTAGCAAAAATAATCCACTTCAGTTATAAATATTAAGCTGCTTGTTTCTACTTGTATCATGCACATTAAAGATCAATGCATACAGTCAAATATTCTTTACCTAACTGTATAAATGATGACCTCGGAGTAGAGGTACAATGAATATCCTTCCCCTGCTCTACAGTCTTTTATGTCTGTTGGAGGGTCAGACAAGGATAAGTATATCTTCATAAATATAGGATTAGTGCAAAATACAGCAAGGTTATGAATATTAGAGCAGCTTAAATCTTGTCTGCTTTGAATAATTAAATTTCCCTGCAAGAGATGTAAATTTAGACTACAATCCTAAACTACAAGGATATTAGCTAATTTGAATGCACCTTTTGTCACATCTTTCAGTAATCTGTAGAGTTGAATTTGTGTTCTGTGTACTCTTGTCTATCTGGCATAGGTCTCTTCTTTCCACCTTTAATAACTTTTTTAGCATTGCTGTTGAGAAGATGCAGAGATGATACCGGCTGGTTTTTATTCCCCATTTTCGGTGGTGCTGGTGTGTAAAACTTGGTTTGGTGCAGGGAATGGAAATCCTATGCATGTGAGTGGACTGTTTTTCTCTCGTATGTACGGAAGTTAAGATCTTACTTTTGGATCTCTGCTGCCGCTACAGTTGTTACACTTGCAGCAGCAGTGGAATTAAGGACCTAGTCCATACTGACTATACAGGTTCCTGTGTTGATAGGTGCATTAACTTTACTGCTCAAAAGACAAGGGACTGGATGCAGACTCCTGCATTCTTTCCGTACGTGTGGGGATCTGTCTATCCCCCCCCGCTCACTTTAGCGGCACAGCCCAGCCCAGTGTAACATCTGGAGGGCGCCTGTCAAATCAGGCCACTAACACACCTTGCCTGCGTTATTTACCTGATGGTCTTAAATCTGGATCCAGCCCTTAGTTATGAAATGACGTCCAAACTAAAAATCATTATGAAGTCTTCCAGAGTTTGGGTGCCAAATATGGAAATGATCACCTGAAAGTTTTCTCATCAGATAGAGAACTTTTTTGGAATAATTCTATGTAAAAATGGGAGTGAGAAGGTCTTTTCTCCTACAGTCCCTGTCCCTTCACTGCCTGCTCTGCATATCCCACAGTCTTTATCAGTGAACTAAGAACAATTAGTGTCACAGCAATCAACTTGCTTTCATCCTTAGTTAAGTAAGACGTGACAGCAAATATGTTTAGAGCTAATTGCTTGTAAGTTGCTAAATACCATGTATGCTTTTTGTACTGTAGTTCAAGCATTTCGTTTCAATCAAATTTTAGCACAGATGGTATTGAGTTATTGTGTGCCGTTGCCATCCTCTGCTTGGCAGTGTGATCAGAGTATGCTTGGCCATCACATGCTAAAGCCCTTTGTATAGTTTGGCCTGATCACACAGGCACCGCCGCTGTGGGAATTTATCCTCTAGAAAAATATTTGCAGAATAAAGTGCCAATCCAAAATTAAAACCATAAAAGTATTTTCAGTAATGTAGCTACCGGTATTTAACATAATGACAGGAAGTGAGCCATGTTAGTAAGAAATGTATAAAATGCTGTCATTTGACATCCATCTTTTTTATGGATCATTATTTAGTAATTGAAAACTACAAAAATCAAGAAAAAACACTAAAATATCATTTCAGGTATAAGAGTGTGTGGAGTCATTTGGTGTTATGCAACGAGTCCCAATATTTTGTATCCAGGGTGAGAGGTCACATGATGATGGGACACACTAGGCTGTACTAGGTCACCACCCCTTTAAATACCCATATACTGCAGTGCACACCAGAAGCGATGTTTCCAACTTTGCCACTGTGGGTGGAACAAATTCAATAAGAATTCTTCCACATCTATGATGACAGTGAGCTATAGTAAGAGAATATTGCTCTATGGTACAGGCTATTATATATTGTTCACACCAGAAAGAACTATATGTTTTTTTCTTTTAAAAACTGTTACGGTGGGCAAGAGTTATGATACTATTGGTAATATTGTGTACTATTGTGCATTAAAAAATTATCTAAATTACTAGAAAGATGCTATCAAAATTTATATTTTCCAAAATTGTCATTCCATAAATTTTCACTGCAGATAACTGTAGCGTAATGTCATTTATTATAGTAAATTCTCATCCACTGTCAGCAGTCAAAGCATTTGAGCAACACACTGTACTAAATATGGCTCAACAGGAGTACAGTCAATAGGAAGAAAATGTGGGAGAAAAAGAAAACTGGCAATTATCATAATGACGCATTTGAAAGAATTATTGAGTTTCATTTCAGCATGAAAGTATAATGATGTATTCAGTGTAAAATAAGAGAATTGTAACAAAATGTTCATTTTATCAAAAACACAAAGAGTGACAACAAAAAACTAAATACACAAAATAGATTAAACACAGGAATTTATTTAATTATTATCCGGAGATGTATGCTCTATTTTTAGTTATTCAGATAATCTGTAGGTTAGTAAGGTGGGAAAAGTATTAATTTACAGGCTCTCGACTTTATAATTTTAAAGTAGCAATTAATCTTTTTTGCTTCTTATTTGTTTTGTTTAAACAGGATATTATTGGCCACTTTGGTAGACATGGTGCTGTTTATTTGTACCCCAAAACTGAAGCATGATCAGCGTAAAATGCAAACCATAGCAATGGGCCTGATCCTGCATTAATAGCAGATTCTGTTAGGTAGCCCGTGGGAGTTCACAGCCCCCCACTCAATTCACACTTATGGCCCTTCCACGTGCAGGACTCTACCTTAAATATTCCACACGTGGAAGGGCACGTACAGAATAGTAGATTGGGCCTGATCCAGAACAACGCATCGGAGCGAATTTACGCGTGGCGGAGACGTAAAATCGCCTATTTCTAAGTACTGCGCATGCGCACCATAGAAAATACGCTCATTAGCGTAGCATAATTGTGAACGTATGGGCCATTCACGTATTTGGCACGTAAATACTTACGTGTGGGCGTGCCAATTTTACGTGAGTCAAGCAATACGTTTGATTTACGTGAAGTAGGTGGAAGTTTGTATGTAAAATGTACAGTATGGGCGTGCTAAGCGGTGTACGTTCACATAGTCTATACGTCCGTTAGCGGACATACGCTGTTACGCAAAAAAAAGTTAAGGTAGGGTTTGGGAAGCGGAACTCGGTGAAATACGTACATTCAAGGGGTGTGCCTAGGGGAGTGTATAGAACATACGCGTGCGAAAATACGTTACGCGTGGAAACGTATTGCACACGTAGTTCTGGATCTACCCTATTGTCTGTAAGGGTTTTGGAACGCCATTACTGTACAATTAACGTTCCACATTCCACCCACTGTGCATACAGTGTTCTGCAACGGAACGTCTAGATAGATTTATAGTTGGAAGAAGGCTGGTTCTAGCTCCATCTTAAATAAAACATTGTCCAGGACAAAAACAGTCATTTGCATTCATCTTTGTTCTTAAAGAAGGCAAAGAGATCACTTTCTGTAAAATCCAGCAGTATTTTGTTCTGTTGTTCCTTTCACATTACAGTAATTCAGTAATATTTCATAACACGTAGGTTTCCACACTGGGGAAAACACTTTCCTTTCATGTGTGCATTTAGATCACAACAAATCTGTTATTATGTCTCATAAGCTCAGTTTAGACTAAGACATCTTTTAAAAGTATTACTTTCCCAGCTATTTGCTTAACTGGAGAATGCTGAATCCTATTGTGTTCTGTGAACAGCAAGTGGCCTAAGGACATACTTTTCCATAGAGCTTGATAGAAAGGCAATGAAAAGGCAGTACAAAAGCAGAACCAGGAGTTCAAGAAACACATTGTTACATTTAGTACTACATATATGAGCTTTGACCCGAAAATGAATTCAAAAACATAAAATGTATTCTCTATAATACACATTTTTTAAAACCATAACTTCAGCTGCTGAGAAAAACTGTTCCACGTGTTTAAATAGATATTTTCTGCATTATATTAGGATTGACCTATATTTGACTCAGATTGGAAAATGTGTAAGATAGCTCCTGCAGTGATACTGGAGTGTTGGACCTTGTTCACCTTGAACAAGCTTCAGCATTGCTGCCCAGTGCTTTTTCAGTTGTTGACTTGCAGTCTGCTAGGTAAAAAAAAGTATCATGTATAAATAGAAGTACACGATCATATACAAATTGCAGATTCAACTGTAAAAGTTATGATTAGTGAGAGGTGATTCATTTATTATTTGGTTATTAGTGGAAGAAAAATGACTGAAATGTCATCCTTTCATCAAAGTTGAAGCTGAGAGCTTATAGCTGGGTTTACAATGGCATCTTTTCAAAACTGTATTAATGATTCTAAACCCCAACCTGCATAACAATGATGGTGCAGTCTATTTTCCTGTTATATCTGTTAGATATGCACAGCCACAGAGGTGGCAATATGCAGAAAGATGATGATCTTAGCACTTTATTCATCGTGACATTGTTTGCAAAAATTAGCCTGTACCAAAAATCATAGCACAAGATGTTGGACTGTACACACTGGTAATATATTGGGGCTATCTTGGGGGTGATTCAGAGATGCGACTGCGAAAAGATCACAAATATACGCAACTAAGTTCAGATCATACCAGGTTACAGCCCACTGTTTAAATAGTCACTCCCCTTGCAAACAGCGGCGGATCTTAAAGTTAGACCACCATTGAGCAACCCTAACTCTGCGCTGTCATTTGAGATCTTAAGGGAAGTAGTTGCGGTTATTTGAGATCCTAAGTGTCTGCCCGCGCCCACTTTCCCTCATCTCCCTGCCTCCCCCCGCCCATTTCCATGCAAATCCTTCAGATCTTAAACTTCCGCAGCACTTAAGATCTTAAGTGCTTGCGATCGATTCACAGGTCCGCGCTTAGCGAATTTAAGATCCTAACTAGCGAATTTACGCTCCTAACCGCTACGTACATGGCGTTGCACTATTACTACGCATGCGCATTGATGCGAATTTTCTAAGATCCTAAATATATGAGATCCTATAGCGATAAACCTAAGTAGCTGTATCATGCCCCTTATGCTTATCGTATGATTGGTATGATAATCGTCAGAAAAAACTACAGTGTGCACCTAGATTAAGGCTTTATTAGACCTTCATATATGATATGTTCCAGAACCTTTCAGTTGTCTTTTCTCAGTTACATATTAAAGCAATTTGTTTTGGCCTAACCAGCTGCTGTGTGTTCTTATCTTGCAGGGTGGAAGAGACAGCCGATCATCCTCTCCCATGGCAAGACGCTAAAGCGTCAAAGATGTCCGCAAAACCAAGGAACTTGCTTCATAACCTAAAGTGCCAATATAGATAACAATACTACTACCTATAACATAAATATCATATAAATTTAAACAATCTTTTATGTAGAGACCACAAGCTGTGACTGCAGTTAATTTGTGTTGCCAGTACCTGAAAAATAGTTGATAAATAGAAAGATTGAAACATATTGATGGATCCTGCTGTCTACATTATAATAAAACATTAATAAAAAGACACTTAAATTTAGATATTTTAGCATTGTAATGACACTCAATGAGGTATGACTCAACTCATGAGGTAAAATATGTTGCCTGGCCAGACAACATGAAAGATATATAATGTATCTCACAAGGGTTTTTATCAAAATATGATGTTTCTCAAAAGGATATTGCTTTTTGCTGCTTTGGCTTTATATTTTAGGTGCTTTTTTGTGATTTGATTTCTGATAACATCCACCATCTCTCACATGCATGTTTTTCTTTCATACTAGGTAGAGACAGCAGTTCTTGAGGGCAGTAGGGTAAAGGGCAAATATAGCATGTGAGAAGGATTTATTGTGCAGATACCAGACTTGTGGTAAAGGACAATGCAACATGAGAAGAGATATAAAAACCTGAATTTAAACTCTGTCCTTACTGTATTATGGGAGGAGAGAAATAGTGAGAGAGACTGAGTATTTCAGGAAGTCAGGAAACATCCTGGGCACTGCACACACACATACACACAGCTTTAAATGCTTCTACTTGGGGGTTTTTACAACGGCATATATTTATATCTATATACTAGAAAGGTTATGCAAGCAGAACAAAACGTCAGCGATTGATCAGTAACCTTCTGAAAAATTTACTCTGGTAGTGTTGCCTTAAAGAATTAGATTTAGATTTTAACATAACTACTGTAGTTAAGATTGAGACAGGTAACAGTTTACTATTAATTATTGAGGGCCCTGGAAATCACAGGTGCACCAAATGGCTCTTCTGAATTGCACTGTTTTATTTTTCCTAATATAATTAAGTAAAATGTACATTATATTGCCTTTTATTTAATGGAATTTTATTTTTACTGTCATTTTTTAAAGCCAATCTCTTTTTGGGGTGAAAACACAGTACACCCTTGTTGCCATTAAATGTAGCTTATTAACAAGTGCCTTAGGTAAAGTCACAATTTTCATATATGTGACCGGACTGAACACTAATGTTACTGCTTTTGATCATGGGAGATTAAGAACACAAAATGTTTACAGCTTATATACAAGATAGGCAGTAGAATCCACACATTATTTTATGACCATGGTCAGAATATTTTATAGGTTTTCCCAACCAACAGTAGTGATCATTATTCCTTTATGATGTAATGAAAGTTATTGAAATAAAATAATCTTATTAGAATTGAATGCATTTGTATGGTCTCTACTTCTTTACGATTTCCAGACTTATAAAAGAAACAATATTGAATATAAGAATATTTCTCGTTCATTGTTGTTTTTCCTGTAACATCTCTGCCCTGAGAACCATTTGCCTGGGGATTTAAATTAAACACCCAGAGATGGGCAGTGATTGGTTGGAGAAGGGTACTGTACAGTCACACACCCAGTTGGACACTGAGAAGTCAGGAGGATTGGGGGTGCTTCCCCGCTTACCTTCCTGAGGCATTGGTGCTTTAAAAAGAGAGGGTTGTTTCAGCACTCTTTTTAATAACATAAAGGGCAATATACAAAAAGAGTGACTTAGGAATGAACTATGCCAATTCTTGCTCCAGACCAGTAGGACCATCCTAGATGGGAATCACATTCTGTGTTTGCATCCTGTGAGAATTTTTAGAATGAAAGTGAAGGTATATGCAGTAGCAACCAATCAGATTCAATCTTTCATTTATCTACTACATTCAATAAAATTATTATTTTGGTCAACACATTTCCTTTTTCAGAAGGTTAAGTAAATCACTTAAAGGAAATTTAAATGTACCTCACAGTTACCGAATTTCCCAGAATTTCTAGAACACTCATGAAATTTGAGCACTGCTCCAGAAATCCCGGGAGAGCCAACAAATCACAGCCTCTAGACCAGAACATTAATAAGGATGGGTGTTTGGCTTGATGACATCGACCCTGTAAACAGCAGTTTGATTAGACAGGACATCTAGTCCCAAAAGGGAGAAAGAAGAAGGTGGCAACTATTATGTACCTTCATTACAATGTGAAGTCTTCCCCACGCATTCAGTGTATCACCACCATAATTTGTAGCCACATCCACACATTCAGTATACTTCCACCATATTTTGTAGTCACAAGCAGAAATTCAGTATACCACCCCTGCAATGTGTAGTCAGGAAAGGAACTTGCGTATTTACTATTTTCTTAATATATATATTAATATGTATATATTATGCCTGGGATGTCCATACATTAGACAGAACAGAGAGAGTGTCTAGGTGACCATGGGGCTGGATCCAGAACTACGTCCATCTTCCACAGACGTCCGTAATTCAATGAACAATAGCTACTGCGCATGCGTAGTAGCTATTGTACGTAATCTGCGTATCTAAAAGACTGCATATACGCAATCTCCGTATCGAAACGATACGCAGATTACGTACAATAGTTACTACGCATGCGAAGTAGCTACTGCTTACAGCTCATGAAAACCCCAAATCAAAATCTCACAAAATTAAAATAATGGGCTGGATCCAGAACTATACTAAAAGACTGCATATACGCAATCTACATATCAAAACAATACGCAGATTACGTACAATAGCTACTACGCATGCGCAGTAGCTATTGTTCATTGAATTACGGCCGTCTATGGAAGACGGACGTAGTTCTGGATCCGGCCCCATATGTCTGAAACGTATATAGTTATATTGTATCTGTATGAGCTCCACACAGGATCACATGTGAGCACGATGAGAAACATTCAATACAATTGTGTGAAATATATCTCCATACTTCCTACAAGTAAAGATCTGCTGAATAAGGTGCTAAGTTAGTATTTATACAAAGAAATGAGGACAGTTGTAGGAAACAGGTTGTATTGCTTTGTTTAATGATATATTTGGAGATATCTGTACTAATATATACTTACGGAATTGTCATATATATGATCCATTGATGCAGTAGGAAGATTTCATCTGAGGGTCATAGTCTAAATCACTCGGTTAAAGCTTTTCCTAGGCAGTAGGAGCAGGACTTACAGATGGTTGTTGTTAAAAAAGTAGACATCTCCATATAAGGTCATTCACTGAGGAAACCCATTTACATCTTTTCAAAAATAAACATTAAGAATATCAAAAACTGAAAATGTAGCAAACCTAAATAACGTGCTGTCAGGAATAGAAATCATAAATTATCACTGTGTACTATGTCCTGAATAACTGTATCTTTAAACACACAGGGCTGTATTCAGAGAACTGTTTTCATGCGATTTCCGTGCATATTTATAGGTACGTTTCAACTGCGCATGAGTAGTAACTTTATTTACGTAGTTCACGTAGACTATACGTGCGGAAGTGCCTCGCAGACGGACTTGTGAATCGCACGTGGATAAATACGCACGGATCTCCCACGTAAAAATACGCATGTGAGAATTTCAATAAAAATGGGCGGGGGGAGGCATTTTAATGGTGTGGGCGCGGTTAGTTAGATACGCACGTACGGAAATACTCGACGCACGGAAATGCCCACATAAAGATAAGGCAGGTCGAGGCACTCGTGAGTCACAGAAAACCCGTCCGTGTGAGGGAAGTGTCAGGGGTGTTGCTTTGCTACGTCCGTGCGAATAATTGCATACTTTTCTCGGATGGATCTCTGAATACGGCCCACAAACACTATAATAGCAAATATCTGCCAGAAACTAGATACATGAAACTACACGACACATAAAGAATGACAGTGCTGAGATCATGCAAATAAGTAAATCAGGAGGATAATGGTGCATAGAATATTTGACGTAAATGGTACAGAATTCGTTAATTAGTATAATTTATCATATTATAGCTTCCATAAATCATATAGCATTGTGGCATATGCTGACAGTGAAAACATTGGAATACAAGCTATATTGTGCAACATTTCTAAAATAAATCAACTGTTAGCACAACAAATGCTACATTAAGCAAATAAACGGTTGAAAATTTGAAAGCTGTTACTGAAAAAGCAAAGGAGAAATAAAAATACAAATTTATTGAAACAAATTATCAGGGGTAGTTACATGTGAGCTAAACACACAAATAGGCTCAATGTAAAAATATATGGCATTATTTATTTTCAATTTACAGCATTTATATGGGATACCCAAAATACTTTGTTTCCAAGTGTTCATGAGATGCTAGTTTGTAGACATCCTATAATGTAAAATGCCATATACTGTATGTGTGTTACCATCTTAATGCATTTGATACAGGTCCACACACCTTTTCTAGTGAGCTACCACACAAAGAAAACAATGGGCCAGACGCAGAATTTTTTACAACACCCAACTTCTGAAAGCTGGTTGCGGCAATCAGGTGTGTTTCTGGCTCTGCGCATGTGATGCCAGATGTTATGTAACGGATTACCTATCGCACAGAACTTAGTTCAGTATGCTGGGAGATCTGTCCGAAGGGGTGGCACTGAAAATTTGTATACCTATCTCCACATAAAAGACATGTAGATGAAGCAAAGTGGGCAGCGGTATACACTCCGTGCGCAGAACTTAAGGTAGGTTTCAGTGGAGTTCACTCCACTCTCACATGTGGACGTACAGACCTCCAATGCGTACGGAAAATGCACAGAGATGTGGATCAGGCCCAATGTTGCTGACATACAATCTCTTACATTAGCCAGCGCTTCCAGACTTCACTCTGATTCCTTTCCACACTGTTTCTGAGTAACTATTTTGTTATCAGATGGAGAAGGCAAATCTATTACTGTGATGCTGAACAGGATAGATGTGAGAATGTGCTTCAACAGAAGGTAAAGGGTATGCACTGGAGACTTTTATGCACCATGCACCTTAGCAGTAGTTGACCCCCGCTCTGTAATTTTACGTGTTCTTCCACTTCGTGGCTGAGTTACTGTTGTTTCTAAAGTCTTTAAATTTCTAATAATATCACTTATAGTTGACCGTGGAATATCCAGCAGGGATGAAATTTCACAAGTTGTATTATTAGAAAGCTGGCATCCTATCACAGTACCAAGGTTGTAGTCACTGAGCTCTTCAGAATGATCCATTTTGTATCACAAATGATTGCAAATGGATACTGCATGATTATGACTAGCTTTATTTTATACATCTGGGTAACGGGTCTGATTGAAATACCATAATTCAATACTTAACAGGTGTGGCCAAATACTTTTGTCCATATAGAGTATATGGGAATTTCAACGCACTTTACATTATACATGTTACCTATAACTTTCTTGCTGATATCTTTGGAAAACTCCCTCCTATGCTTTATCTGATTCATTTTAAGAGTGGTGCATATTTTGATAACAAACAACAGGGTGACTACTTTATCCATTTAAATAGACTGAATGACTATTTAGAAGATTGAAGGCATTTGTGATGCCAATTAAAGAAATCCATTCGTTTGAAATATCACTATAATCCAGTTATTATCTTTTCTTAGATTACCAACAAATCTTTCCAGCAATCATTTTACCAATTGTCATGTTCTGCTCTCCATAATTCATTTTCCATATAAGTCCCAATTTATGTGACTTGATGAAAATATAAAAAAACGGGAAAATTAAAAATAAAATATATAAACATAACACAATACAGAAAAGTAAATAATTAGTAACTAATATCCAACATCCAACAAGAGATAGTAAGAGCAGTCAAAAGAGAAGTATAAGGATTAACTGTCAGATAATAACAGTATATTTAGAATTTCAGCAGAGAAAATTGTCAGAAGATCAAAAAACTGAACTCCCTGGTGTGCAGCACATCCCAGTTTTATTTCCCAAGAATAATGTGAAGATATTGAAAGATTGAACCAAATCCTCAAAGGTAGTGGAGAGATTATTTACTGTGTGCTTTAACCATTTGTTGTTTGGCAACCCTAAAATAGCTCACAAAATACACAATACACTAAATACATGGAATTGAGTGATATCAAATCTGGGTACCAACAATAAAGTCTCAATGATGGGTAGTAATCAGGGGCAGAACTACCATTGGTGCAACAGGTGCAGCAGCACGAAGGCCCATGCTGATTGAAGGCCCACTGCCCTTATCTCCGCTCTGCTGAAGCTCCCCACCGGGTTACTTAGGATATCATCAGGGCCATAGCATATTTTTTGCACCTGGGCCCACAACTCACTAGTCCCACCTCTGGTATTAATAAAACTGTTATTGCAATGTAGTAACACGTGTTTCAGAATTCACCGGCGTCTGCTACTTAGGAACCTTTGGTTATTTATGCACTCATTGGGCCTCATTTACTAAGGTCGTTTTTTGGCAGCGATTCTACATCGATCATCATTGCTGTGTTTTTGCAGCAATTTTTTACCAAAAATCGCGGCATTTACTATGCCCGTATTTTTGGCATTGATGTAAAATCGCCACCGATTTTGATCGATTTTAAAATGGCGATGCTCCATTTCAAAATCGGCATGCATTTTTCTATCACTTAGCCTGCCAACGCATATACTACTATAAGGAAAAGCAAGGCCATGTGTTTGTGGCCATGATAATCCTTATAGCAGTGTAAGCAGCAGCCTGATAAGTGTGTAATGTGTCCCTAAAATTTTTTTTAAATTACACAAATAAACATTTCAATATTACATGACCTAACACCACATGTTTAACCATGAATAAAATGTGTAAAAATTTTCAAATAGAATGGTGGCCACCGTTACACCATGTACCCTAAAGTGTATTTTGCATTGCTAATGTGTAATAAAATAAAAAATAAAAGTAGCGACTCACCGTTTAGCAGTCATCTGTTTTTAAAATCCAAGCAAGTCATCCCAAGACAGATGACTGCGTAATGGTGAGTCGCTACTTTAATTTATTGTTTTATTACACATTTGTAATGCAAAATACACTTTAGGGTACATGGTGGCCACCATTGTATTCGATCTACACAGTAAGGGACAATTTTTACACATTGTATTCAGGGTTAAACATGTAGTGTTAGGTCATGTAATATTGAAATGTTTATTTGGGTAATTTCTTAAATTTTTTAGGGACACATTACACATTTTCTTAAAGAATTCTATCACTTATCAGGCTGCTGCTTACACTACTATAAGGATTAGCATAGCCATGTTTTTCCTTATAGTAGTATATGAGTCGGTAGAAAAATGTGGTAGAAAAATGCATCTAGTGGTTTTTACTTAGTGAAAAACACATGACAACTATGTTGACATACTTAGTGAAAAACACATGACAACTATGTTGACATGTGTTTTTCTATTAAAGTGTGTGTCACTTTATATGAAAGCGGCACACACAGGAGGAGTTTTTTTTTCCAGCCCTCAAACATCGCACTTGAGTGAATCAACCATGTTCTATCTTTTACATTAGAAAAATTGGGATTGGGAGGGTAGATCGATGTTTGTTGAGTTGGTCGTAAAAAAAAAAGCCGGAACTTTGGCTTTAGTGAATATGACGATGACTTTGGGCGATATTGCCAACATCGACTTTAGTAAATGAGGCCCATAGATAGGATCAAGAATCTGAATCTATCCCAACTTCCATGGATAGCGGCTGCCTTTTTATACTCTGTATAGATAACCATGCCAAACAATCAGAACATGTTCCATGTTTGGTTGTTGGAAGTTCATCCATGCAAATGGGAATAGTTATGATACCAAAATACAGATATCTGGCTAGAGTAGGCCAGTGCTTGCAGATCTATCTGTTGCCCAGGGATTCAACTTGACCTTGACCTCACATATTGTCTAGTGCTCAGATCGTCCAATTCTGGTTGTGGCCCCTAAACTTCATTAATATTAGAAAATAATTTTTTTTTTATTAATATCAGAATGTCAAACACCAAACAAAACAATATAAAAATTAAATTCTAAAAAAACAATATAAAAATTATCAGCTGATATATTGTCAACAATATTAAGAATGTATCATAAAAGGTTGCAAGCTAATAGAAACTCATGAACGGAACAGTCCCACTGCTCAAAAAAATCATTATCAGTAACTGCTGATAGTAGACAATGATTAAGTGAGAGATACTAATCCTGGAACTTTAGCTGTGGTAGGCAGCAATTGGATATTCCTGGAAGTAGCACCAAATAGACAAAGAACCTTTAGCTGTGATAGCAGCAATTGAATGTTCCTAGAATTGAAAGTGGTGAAAAATATGATGAAATGTACCTGGAAACTTTAGCTTTGATAGACAGCAATGGCAATATTCCCAAGGACAACTGATAAATTGCAGAATCAATAATTTGTATATAGAGAGGAGATTCCGATCTGTAGTTAAAAAGCCACCATATGCTGAATAAGAACTAAGTCAGTCCGAGAGATGAAAATAGCTGACCCCAATGCCAGATGTAAATGTCCCCAAAAGTCAGTATATACTTACCAGGAGAGAGTCACAGGTAGCAAAACGAGGCTCCTATAAGTGCCGACGGACTCCGGTCCTTAACAAGCCGGGAAACAGCTGATACCAGCTATTTTCCGGCTTGTTAAGCTCCGTCTATGCATAAAAGCCAAGAAAAATGTCACAGCTCTTTGCTATTAACCAATAGCTAACCTGTCATACTGGACTGAATCCTAAACTCTGTGCGTTATCCACACGCACGGAGGGAGGTCAGGCAGTCTGCACAATAGAGGGGAGTGAACTCCCCGTCACTCCCTTCTCTCGTGCGGAGATTAGTGACTGACACTGTCTTAAGTCAAATGTGTGGATCAGCGGTCTATCCTATTGTAACGCAATCTGCTCATGTGACAGAACACCCGCATCCCTCTGATGTCGTTTCCACAGGAACTGGGCTCAGCTCTTGCTCTGATACCACATCTCTTTGCTGCATTTCATCAATGCATAAGTCTCTCCTTAGACTTGTCTGTCCACTCCAAGACTCGCTGCGCAGAGGCTGTTGAGCGCTTATTTGGTCTGTCCTGTATAAGTAGCGGCCATCCTTTGCAGATGCTCGCCAAATCGAAAATAAAAACTTTCAATCGCTCTCTTTAAACTCACCTCTTCAGACACACTCTATCAGATTCTTCAACCTTCTTAAGCTTTATTAACCAGATAAACAACCACTTTGTTTTATACTTTGTCTTTCTCTTTCTTTCTTTTCTAAAATTCCCTCATCTCTTTTACTAACACCACTGTGTGACTGGATCATACAGAACACTGAGTACTTTTAGCATACAACCCATTGTGTGATAAATAGCACTTGCTCTTATGTATCAAACCCTCTATCCTATAGAGTGCAAGCTTGTGAGCAGGGTCCTCCTACCCACCCAATCTTTTTGTTACTACCCAGTTTTGTTTACGCTAATTGTTAAAATTGTACAGTGCTAAGTAATCTGCTGGCGCTATTTTTATAAATAAATACATTTTGCATTAGATATATATAGATAAGTACATAGATAATGACACTTAGGGCCAACTTGTGCTACTTCGCCATTTTAAGTGCAAACAATCAAATCAAAAATTGTAATTTAATGTAGGGTCCTGCTGTAGGGAGTCTATATACGCGAGGTGTCGTAATCAGAGATCATAACACATCACAATCAGATCTTTAGATCTGGTCTAATGTTATTAATCTATATATTTATGTTTATATTTACAATACTTTGGTACTATTATTGTATTCTGCTTTATACAGCAAAAACACTTTCAATACCATAGATGGATGGATAGATAGATAGATAGATAGATAGATAGATAGATAGATAGATAGATAGATAGATAGATACATGCTAATATTTTAATTTTCAGAAAGGGAAAACATTGGAATAACATTTTAAAATAAGTTTGAATTGAAATGACTGGAATTCCAGTGATTTTATTTTAAATCTCCTGGTCTGGAGAAGAACATTGCTTTTGACTGAACAGAAGCTATCTTCAGACAAGCAATTTCCGTAGGATATAAACCAGTCCCTCTCTTTGCCAGTTAGACAGACAGCTTTAAGTGTTTATTCTATGAGGCTTTGACATTTTACTCGATTGGAAGATTATCATGTAAAATAACTTTATTTAAATCTTACATTTTGAAAACTAGTTCAGTCGTTTCCAGCAAGCTAGCACATTTTCTCTTTGATTCTTAGGATTTCTAATTCTGTGATCATTTTATATATTATTTAAAAGATTCTGAGGCAAATGTCTTTGACTTTGCCTTGAACACATTATTTTTCTGTAATTTTTTGGGTTTAATGTCAAAAACATTTGTCTATTATAGTTCTTTTTTTTTTTTTTCAATATTACATTTTTATTACATTTTTCAAAGAATCAAAGGGAACAGAAACAAAAAAAAAGGAGGGGGTACACATAAGACATATATCGTAGAACAATGTTATAGCAATAAACAATAATTGCATACATTCGACCTATCTTGGTTCGTTTCTTAATTATACCCGGTACAGGCAAAAGTGCAGAAAATCTGGGTTCACCAGGCTACAGAGACAACCAGGGCACACAAAAACATAGGGGTATACATATAACATATAAGTAAGCGGGGGAAGGGAAAAGGAAAGGAAAAGGGGGAACTCTCCTGAGGATGAGGAAATGAGCATTAGTGACCATTGGTTATATATGTTTTATTTTATTCTGGGCCTTTTGAGTCTGCACTTTCCGGCAATTCTTCAATAGCCAAAAGAAGGTTAGGCTGTTGGTGAGAGGACCTAGCGATATACTCAGTCCAGTTAAACCACAACATTGCTGGTGACGTAGCTTTAGAGGAGTATGGCATACCCAATGTCTATTATAGTTCTTTAAAGATATTCAATCTCTGAAGTAGAGGCTTCTCTTGTTTCTCACAGATGTATTTTGCTTTGTCATTATTTTATTAGTTTTAAGCGTTTAACACAAAAAAAAACACACAAAAAAATCAGAAATGACTTTTTTCTAAGTCTAAGGTTATTTTCCTTATAGTTGTTATGTGTGGTGTTTTGTGTACTATACTGTTATTGTTTTAGCTTGCCATAGGAAATATTATCAGACATAGGAATCTTGAATATTCTAGTGATTTTCGTGCAAAACTTTCTTGATTTGGCTATCAAAGTGTCCTCAGCTGGTACCGTAGAAACCAACATGTTCAGAAAGCATACGACTACCAATTCTACTCTGCACTTTACACAGCGATCATTTACTATCAACTATCAAAAGTATTCCACATGCAGAATGTCTACAAAGAAATTGTTTATCTGATAGTGGTTTTAGGGATCCAAAGAATTAACTTGACTGCTCACTCAAAAGTATAGTCGTAGATTAAACAGGCAAAAATTCAGGTAAGAAAACTTGATAGACAATTCTTACTGCTTGTGAAACCCAAGGCAAATAACAAAACTAAGATAAGATTTGCGCGACAGTAGAGAACTATTAAACAAATTCTAATTTAACATCTTTCTGTATTAACTACAAATTATAACTTAAAGATGGTCCTGAGTAAACAAATTGATGGAAGTTTTTGGAAAGCTAAAAATATAAAAGATTTAACAGTTCAGAGTCATTTTGACCCATACAGAAATAGAGGAAAAATAACATTTAGTGATTGGATCATTTTCTTGTGGTCATTGTAAACAATGTCAGTGGGTGGTTTAGAATATGTGAATAAATTTGGAAACCTCATAAAATTTAGGAATTTATTAATTGTACAACTCATAGTGTAATATATTGTATTGTATGTTCCTGCTCCAAACAATAGGTTGGCATGACAAAACACCCAGTGCGTGCCCATTATTTGTGAACATTCCAGGAATATTACAAATGCGGTGAGAGATAGAGAACTTTTTAAACCTGGTGTTTTTGTGAAAGCAGAATACACTTCTTTACTGTAACTTTGATATCGAAATTATATATATTAAGAGCTGGTTGTAATTACCTGCACTATCATACTAATAGCATGGTTGTTGTTTGTTTGGTTAACTTTTTTGAGAGACTTATGTCCATAATACCTTATTTAGTCACATTTACCTCCCAAGTTCACTGTCTAGGTGTCATCCTTGACTCCTCGCTGTCCTTAACACCTCACGCAGTCGCTCAATCTTGCCGCTTCCACTTACGCAACATTGCATGCATCCGACCCTTCCTTACTACTAATGCCACCAAAACCCTCATCCACTCTCTTATAATATCACGCCTTGACTACTGTAACCTTCTCCTCATTGGTCTCCCACTCATCCATCTCACTCCCCTTCAATCTATACTCAATGCCACTTTCAGGCTCATCTTCCTCTTATGCCGCTCTACCTCGTCCTCTCCTTTATGCCAAACCATCCATTGGCTTCCATTCCGCTTCAGAGCTCTCTTTAAACTCCTTACCCTCACCTTCAAGACAAAATGCACCTGCTCAGGGTAGCCTGCCCCTCCTTCACTTAATGTCCTCACTACCTTTTACTTCTATCCCCTTCTCTCCATCATCTCCTTCAGAGCTCTCCTCCCCTTTAGTCTGTTAGCTCACTTAAGCAGGGTCCTCCTTCATAGTGCTGTCCCCTCCTCCATCACCCCCTCTTGTCCTTCTCTGCTACCCTTTACTCTCTCCCCTCCTGGTGGCCCCCCTCTTACTCGTCATCTCTACCTCTCACTGCACCTCTATCCCCCACTCCTTGATCTGTTCTAGACTGTTACCTCATCTTTCACCTTGTCGTCTCTGCTCGCTTTACTTCATTTAACTTTTATATTCAAATTGTATTTTATATTGCACTATGCTGTCTATTCTTGCCCTGTATGTCTGTACTGTATTTTGTTGTATTTTGTACAGCGTTGCAGACAACTTGTGGCGCCTTATAAATAGACGATAATAATAATTTACATTTTGTTATAGTACTCCGGAATGAGTCTTATTAGGGCAAATGATAGTCAAAATGTTAACATGTTTCTGCTTAAATGTGGACAGGTGTTTTCCTGTAATTACTAGAAGTTAAATACGAGCTGCTCACCACATTCTACACTCACCTTGTCAAAGCGACCGACCGTGTAAGCTGTTGGGGCTTGATTCCTGAACAACATCCAGTGTAATTCATTCTCCCCATCTCTGAATATATGACATCCTGATCCAGAGACAGGTATCAGCCCTCTAGCAACAGAAGAGCCACCATGAGGTGGCAGGTTATTTATAGTACAGAGTTTAGAGAAAGATGTCAATGCATGAACTAACTATGCATATTGTATTTGATATACTGTAGATTATATTGGAGAAATTCACCAGCAGTGTTATGTCATGTTTTAAAATGTTTGTTATTTGACCATTTAAAATAATTTACTATGCTTAATAATTTGTGAATAGAATTAATGAAATTTTCAGTAAGCTGTGCTCCCCTTTACTATACCCATCTGCCATCTGCTCGTTATAGCATGTATTTGGACCTAGTGCTTAACTGTGGGAAGCATCTCCCCTTCTGTGATAATATAGCCAGATATGTGTGAATGTGAATAAATAAATAAAT
>WWET01004305.1:18767-30025 GCA_011038615.1 Limnodynastes dumerilii
ATTCCAGTTAAATGCATTGACATGCAATTTTGATTTATAAAATAAAGAGGTCAATCAACCATGTGATGGTACAAAATTAGAACTTCAATATATAAATATATATATCTAAACTATATTTAATTATTGTAACTTTAATGCTGTAAAAATGTAACAATATTTTTAAACTGTGTTAATGTCCAAAGAAAACATTTAGACAAAGAAATCACTAGTTACACAGTGCATGTGATAAAACGGCGCCAGGTTATATACAAATCCTGAAGTAATTTATGTAGTGGGCTGTGATGTACACACAGATTAAACCTTTTTATCACGTTACACTTTGATTTTCCATTGGCTAAAAGAAAGGTGACAATATGAATAATTTGCATAAGCAATACACTAAAAGTCAAGACACGCATAGTTTGAATCAGAATTGATCCTTTCACTTTGGATTGCGATACAGCTTTTCCTATCGGAGCTCGAATACCTTCACCTTGGATTACCACTCTTCGGATACCTTTGAACTTTTAATCGTGCATGCTTCGGAATAGTGGAAATTCCTTCAACAACTCCATACCTTTCACTTGGGACACTATACTTTGCACTACAAAAAAATTTCGAAATCCAAATTTACTTTTATTTTTTATTATATTTTAATATACATCTATTAAACCGAACATGGCACAATACGTCTATCGCCTTGTACCATCAAGAAAAGGACAAATGCAACTAAACATTAACGGTTTTTTGTTCTGCAGGAACAAGGCTGTGGGAAATGTGGTCTATTGGGCCTGCGTGGATAAAGCGACATTGGGTTGTCCATCACGAGCTACCACAGACATCGTTGACGGACAACATGTGCTGCGTACTTCAGGAGTAATGAAAGAGCACTGCCATTTCCCGGAACCGCAAAAAACTGTGGTTATGGAAGCAAGGGCTACTCTAAAAAGAAAAGCTGTGGAAACTTCGGACACTCCTGCACAGATAATTCAATCCGTGCAGGCAGCGCTTCCCACTACAAGTGCCTCACACCTGCCTCAGAGGAGCCATGAAACAGATTATTCGAAAGGCCAGGAAAGAGGAAGGACCTGCAGAGCCAACTTCATTACTGGATATTGATGTTCCGGAGGAACTTCGCAAAATTGATGGAATGCAGTTTTTGGGGAGAGACTCTACTTGGGACGACGAAAGAACCCTGTTATTTGCAACAAAACAAAATTTGGAAAAACTAGCAGAGGCTCCCTACTGGATCATGGACGGTACATTTAAAACTGCACCTGAAATTTTCCATCAAATTTACACAATTCATGCACCTGTTGGAGAAGAGGAGTTCCAAAGGGTTGTCCCTTTGGTATTCGGACTATTGTCAAAGAAAAGCATTGAATGCTATACGAAATTTTTCTATGATCTCCAGGATTACGCTACAGACTTAAATGTTGATTTAAATCCACAGTTTATAATCACGGATTTTGAAAAGGCAGCTATAAATGCATCTGCCAAAGTTTTTAACCATCCTGTCCATAAATGCTGCTTCTTCCACTTGGGAAAAAACATATACAAGACCATACAGAACAAAGGACTTGGGGTTCAATATGGTTTGGATTGTCACTTTGCGGAGCAATGTAGGAAATTACAGGCTCTAGCTTTCCTACCACCGACAGAAATACCAGCAGCTTTCCAAGCCATCAAAAACATCATGCCACCAGACGCTGCCCCCTTGGTTTCATATTTTCAAGAAACTTATGTTTTAGGAGTGCAAAGACACACAAGGCATACATCCAGACCAAATCCAATTTTCCCTCCAACATTGTGGTCAGTCCACGAAAACGAAACGTTGGGTATCCCAAGAACCCAAAATAAAATTGAAGGATGGCACAGGAGGTGGAACAGCATTGTTGGTCAGCGCAAGCTTGGAGTATATAAAGTGATCCAGTAATTTATTAATGAGCAAAAGATCACTCAAATACAAATAACCAGAGTGATGCAGAGAATTCCTAAAACTCCACCCAGAAAGGACACCACTGTGAACAGAAGGGCTATACATGACATTGTTGAAAGACGGCAGGATTACACAGTGGAGGAATTTGTAACTGCCATTTCCCATCATTTAATGTATAATTAAAAAAAAAAAAAAGTAGACTTCCGGTGGGCGTGCCAAGCATGATGGCCGCGTTTTAACGAGCTCCTCTGAGGCCTTAACCAGATCAGCACCATCTGAATTAACATCCAGGCAAGAATACTACTCCTTTTGGGCCAGAAGCTGAGGATAAGCGCAGGCAAGTGGCTAGTTCCACTCCCGGCTCCCTGCATCATTTCCCCGGAAGTCAAGCCCGCAGATATTGCGGGCGCAGGTCGTGGGCCTCCACATGTGCGTCGTTAGAGGCTCACATTAGATACTCACCTTGTATTGGCCTGGATTCTATATTGGTGGCGGCAAGTGTCTGACGGCGGGGGACAGAGCTCTGACTGTCGGCGGTCATCGGTGTGGCGTCTGGACCTGCTGGGCAACGGGGTTCCCGGTGGCAGTAGTGTGCTGGTGTGCTGGCTGGTCCAGAGACCGGATCCTGGGAGGCTGACCACCAGTTCTTGCTGCGGGTGGTTGTCGGGGCTCCGCAAGAGTTTGCTTCACTGGTGAGGAGTCGGTGATTGGAGCAGCTATCGTGTGGGGACATCTGGGACGACGGCTCTCTCCTCCCCTGCTGGATGCTGAAGGGCAGGAGGTGGTGGTCTGGCCCTGTTTGGTGTTGTCAGCGGTGGATCAACGTGTAAGCAGTGTCCAGGGGCGATAGTTGCTATACAAAAGACTTTACTGCCAAAGGCCAGCACTGCTCAGAAGGTACACACAACGCCAGTGAGCATTCAATACCAAAAGCAGCATAGTCACTTGAGTCTGCTTTCCGGTGCTATCACTAAATTACTTCACATATCTGCTGTTTCCACTCAATGTGTCCCAGAGACAGATACCAGTTTGGCTCAACAATAATTATTTAATAGAGAACTGCCTTTTATGTGAATTTGAGCTTTAACACTACATAAGGCTATATAAATCTCTGAGAAATTATTTATTCTAAGAACCGCCAGAGGGCACTGAAGTTCAGCTTTTTTTTTTTTTTCAACATAGAAGAAAAACCAGTGTAATAGCTGACCTCAATTCAGTCTTGGATCCATAAGTCAAGTGTACCCATCGTTCCTTAACCACTCGGCTGGAGGCGGACGGTCGATCCGAAGGTACTTGGCACTGTGGGCATCATTGGCGTTGAGAATCATCAAGTCTAGGTTCATCGTGGCCTCACGGACATACAGTGCAGCAGTCTTGAGATCCAGTATTGGACTCCCGTGAACAGATCACCATTGCCGCACTGAGTTACATTCTGGGTCTCGCCCATCATATAACAATTTATCTTCTGTCTTCCTTCTTCCTATTGCTAACCAGAAAGTGAATCTGAAGAATAGTGAGTAAGAGGTTACCAGATTCGCGGTTACCAATAACGGTTCCTGTTGTATCATTGTTATTCAGTGTCTTCGCACACACCTCGTTTGCATACTCTGTACACACAGTGTCTTTTCTTTTGAAGACGAGAGAATGTTGCTAGACGTAATTGTTAAGCTAGGTAATTTTCTTGACTAAATTTGAGATAAAGGTGTAGCCTTCAGTGTTGTTGGGAAATAGCGGCAACTGATGTAATCTATTTATCAAAACTAGGGTGACCTAATCTTATCTTAACTCTTGACTGTGTAAATTGTTATGAAAAGGTACTTAGAGCGAAGCGTTCCTGAAAAAATGGGTAAAGCAAAGCCAGCCACGCAAACCCCACGTTCCCACAAATCAAATCCCCCGTCACCTGCATCCCCTCCATCCCCTTCACTGTCTATGCAGGACGACGGTGCCATATCACAAGCCCCTCCTAGCCATTTTGAGGTAGCATCGGCTAGCGCAGCAGCCAAAGAAATGTCCTTGATCATAATGCCTTTGATTGATCAAAGATTAGAAGCATTTCAAACCAATATTTCCTCTTTAGTTTCATGCATTGAATCAAGTGAAAAAAAAATCGGCAATCTAGAACAAAGAGTCAGTGATGTGGAAGATTCGGCTCTATCCACGCAAAATATCGTTCTGGCTCAAAAATCCACTATAACCTCACTACTCGCTAAAGTAGATGATTTAGAGAACCGCCACAGGCGGAACAATTTAAGAATCGTGGGGATCCCTGAGTCGATCAAAGGCCCTGAACTCCTAGATTTGTTGCAATCAGATCTTGTTAAAAGCCTATCTATCCAGAGCGAGTTAGGGAAACTAATTATAGAACGCGCCCACAGGTTAGGTCCGGAACGTAGAGGGGAGAATGATAGACCAAGGGCAGTAATTGCCAAATTTCTTAATTATAAAGACAAAGAAAATATACTTCAAGCCTACCGTAAACTGCACATGCTTACCCTCAGATCCTTTAAAGTCCTAATCTTTCAGGACTTCTCAGCACAGGTGTCGCAAAAACGTAGAGAGTTTGCGCCGCTTTGCAAGTGCCTTTTTGAAAACCATATTAAATTCGCTTTGCTCTTCCCGGCCAAGCTCCGTTTCACACATGAAGGTCAGACTCATGTGTTTGAAGATGCAAAGGCCGCTAGGGAATTCATTCAAGAGACTCACGAACAGCACATGTCTTTGCCTGATGATCCATTGTATAGGTCGCCCCAAAGGTCATCACGTCCATGAAACGACCTCAGGATCTATCCTGGTTATACATCGTAGTCGTTAATAGTCTTAATAGTCTTAATGGTATTAAAGATAGGATAAGTAGTTTTAGAAATATTGTTGGGATATTGGTTATATTAAGTGTTTTCCTATCCACCAGTTTGGTAGTGGATAGAATATTTAATCTGGAGGAAAATTTGAAAATGGAGAATAATTGGAGTACTAACTGTTTTTTTTATGGAGATTGCAGATTGATTGTTGATGTTCAAAAAATATATTACATTTTGAGGATGAAGGTTGTTAGGTGTCCTATCAGCAGGCATAACAAGGGGGGTTGTTACACTCCTTGGATGGTACCAAGGGGAGATATTGAGTTTCAGTTATTCAGGCTTCCCATCATACACATTAAGAGTGATGGCTAGTTCAGGGACCCATCAGACAACTAATCTAAATAAATTTAAAATAATATCTTGGAACGTGTGTGGTCTGAATAGTCCAATTAAAAGAAAGCGAGTCCTAACCCACTTAAAAGCTATGAATCCAGATATAGTGTTATTACAAGAGACTCACTGGAATTCTTCGGACCAGGCGAGACTTAAAAGCCCTTGGATTGCTGATTGCATTTCAGCACCATATAAATCAAATAAAAGAGGAGTGGCCATCTTATTGAGTAAAAAACTACAATATACTATTACACAAAAAACCATAGACCCGGGTGGTAGATTTATTATTCTTAATCTTACTATTGGAAACGAACCCTTCACGTTAATGAACATATACGCACCTAATACACCAAATGAAAGCTTTTTCAGGTCCCTCTCAAACTATCTTTTACAACGTGACACCCCAAACTTGATATTAGGGGGGGATCTAAATACAGTAATATGTCCACAATTAGATTGCTCACATTATAGTAGTCGCTCAGCCAGCCTGGAGGGCAATTCAATTTCTAGATTCATTCTACGACACTCCCTTGTGGATCCCTGGCGCATTTATAATGCTTCTGAACACACATATACTCACCATTCTAGAGCTCATGATACTTTTTCCAGGCTGGATTATTTGTTTACCTCTACCCACATATTTTCTAGGGTCTTATCAACACAAATCAAAGATATTTTAATATCAGACCATGCACCCGTGACACTCACCATTCAATTGTTGCTTCCAAAATCACTTTATATCCCATGGAGATTTCCAGCTTTTTTGTATCACTCCGAGGAATTTCGGGATTACATAATGGCAAAATAGTCAGAATTTACTGATGATAATCTAGAGCAGTAGGACAATCCTACTTTATTTTGGTGTACTGGGAAAGCAGTAATGAGGGGTTATATCATTGCGTATTTGTCAAACAAAAGAAAAGAGCATAGAATCAAATATAATAGTTTGCTTAAAATCATGCAAGATGCTTTGGATACCCATCTTCATAACCCTTCAGACGCTACATTAGCAAACTATATAGAATGTAAACAATCACTAGAGAGTTTCCTCAGAGCCCAAACCCAAGCGAAATTGGATTACCAAAAAAACTAATTCTATAGATGGGGGAATAAAACAGGGAAATTGCTTGCTAATCTTACGAGATCACCCAGACATAGAAATCATATTTTAAGTATTCGCAGTCAGTCCTCCTCGAAGCATCTAACAAAATCCACAGATATAATCCAAGAAATTAGAGAATATTACTCAAATCTGTATACTGCCACACCAGATGACAGACAACTTCACTATAAGTTATTAGATGAGGCTAGGCTGCCTAAATTGACGCCACCTCAACAGGAATTTTTAAATGCTCCAATTTCAGATAGGGAGATTAAGAATGCCATTTCTTCTTTACATAATAATAAATCGCCTGGACCCGATGGTTTCACCGCTGAATTTTATAAAATACTCGCACCAAACTTTACCCCCTTCCTCAATACTTTATTTAACACAATTTACCAGGACAACGTATCATACCCGCAATTTAATGAGGCCCACACGATTTTAATACCCAAACATGGCAAGGATCCTGAAAACGTAACCTCTTACAGGCCAATTACATTACTTAATCAAGATTACAAATTATTGACTAAGATAATAGCTACAAGACTGCAAGCAATTCTACCTTCACTGTTAACCAAACACCAAATGGGCTTTACACACGGCAGACATTCTATAAGGGGGATTAGAACGGCCATAGCTGCAGTTGTGTCGGCGCGCCAAAGAAGATCAGTAGACTCTCCGGAGCTGCTGCTTAGTTTGGACGCTGAAAAAGCGTTCGATAAGGTATCATGGCTCCACCTTTATAGAATATTTGAGACGCGTGCCTTCGGTAACACCTTCACACAATTTACACAACTAATGTATCGTGAGCCCAAAACATGCTTAACGATAAATGGTGTCCTTAGCTCACCCATACTTATGACACGGGGCACGAGACAGGGTTGTCCCCTGTCGCCTTTGTTTTTTAATTTGGCCTTAGATCCCCTTCTAAAGATTCTGCAAGATAATACAGAATTTCAAGGTATCAAAACAGGTGCGCACGTCACTAAAATCACGGCTTTCGCAGATGATCTGCTACTTTATATAGGAAATCCGAAAGACTCGCTGTCAATAATATTTGAGATCATTAAACAATTTGGCTTAATATCCGGATTTGCTATCAATCAGGACAAATCCATTGCAATGTTATTAAATAATAATACCTCCCCTGCTTGGAGTTCCTTTTATCAAATAAAATGGGCCAAAACAGCAATTAATTATCTGGGGGTAAAGATTCCTAAGGAAATTGCTAATATGTATTCCTTAAACATGCAACCCTTGCTCACCAAAGTAATTTCGGAAATCAAGAGCTGGGAGGATATGCCAATTTCATATCTGGGTAGAGCAGCCCTTATAAAAATGATTAGCTTCCCCAAATTACTATATCCGCTACAAGTATTGCCATTAACTTTAAAAGATAAGGACGAGAAACTCTTGAACTTGACTTTTCGTAAATTTATATGGAGACAAAAGCCTCCCAGAATTAGTCTTTCTAAATTGCAACTAGGAACAAACTCGGGTGGGGTAAATTTTCCGAATCTCAAACTTTATAGTTATGCGTGTAACCTGAGAATCATTCAAAATTGGATCAATAATTCTAGTATATATACTAACCAAATTATTGACCAATCCTTTATTCCAAAAATAAACTTAGTTAATTTTTTGCATATGGCCCTAGCAGATTTGTCTGAGGAAATAATAAACAATCCCCTTTTAATGGCGACCTGGATAACATGGAAAGCGGTTCGTAAGAAGAATAAACTAAAATTTAAATCTTCTCTTTTCCAAACACTAGTAGGAAACCCCCAATTCCAAAATGGTCAGGCTAATTTTCCATTTTCACAGTGGAACAATAAAGGTATTAAAAACTTATTGTCATTGGTAGTTCAGAGACAAAAAAGGGTTTTGTCTGTTTCAGAATTCCTTGAGATTCATGATTTACCTTTATCACAAACATTCTTTGTATACCAAGCGGGCTATACATGAAATTGTTGAAAGACGGCAGGATTACACAGTGGAGGAATTTGTAACTGCCATTTCCCATCATTTAATGTATAATAAAAAAAAAAAGGAACATTGGACAAAGTACAAATGAAGCAGGTAAGAGTAACTTATTTTTAATGAGTACATGTTATAAACCTTTAACAAAAAATGTTTAAATATAATAAATTATAATTGTATCAATGTTTGTGACTGTTTAAACATAGTTATTAAAAAATTGTGACCAGAGTTCATAGCATGCATAATGAAGGCGATGGGAAGAAGAGAGTAACAATAATTATGGTGACAATTTGTTTATTAACGGATTTTACACATATACTATTACTTCTGTAATCGTTTCTTATTTTTAGAGTGTACTTTAAAAGTTTGTAATGTAGCTTAATAGGACTAATAATGATTAAATGAAAGATATTAATGTCCTGGTCCAATAAAATGTACATTAGAGATGTACAAAAAAGAAATCAACAGGAATGCTGCTAAAATAATATGGCAATTTGGATATTGTCTACACTATAATGATGATGTTTGAGAAAATTATGAAAGACAAGTTGACAGTCTTAACAAGACTGCAGGAATGTGGGAGTGTCAAAAAAAAACAAAAAAAAAAACTTTTAAGAACTACGTTTATAGACCCTGTAGAAGATAGAGAGCTTACATTCTGAATAACATCCTGAATAATTGGATTGAAGGATGTACATTTACTTTTATAGTTATTTATTTATTGATTATAACGTGTCAGGTTGTTTACAATGTTAATTTCAATATAATACAATTATAACAATTGAATTTCTATTACTTTGCAGGTTGGGACATGTACAAGCAAAATGAAGCAAGAAGACATCAAATGAATAATTAATTGTTAATGGAAGTTTATTATTTCGAACATAGATGGATTACAAAACCTGCAATATGTTTGATGTGTTCTAATAAATTTAACTTTTTTTTTGTCATGTGTATGATTTATAATCACTTTTAATTAAAATTATATATGTTATTTCTTTTACTGATACCGGTATTTATCTATATGTTGTTACATGCAGATATGTTTCTATGTGTACAACTTACAAAAAAATAAACATACATGCATGCATACATACATAAACATACATACATACATTCATAGTTAGTATATAATATGTAATTTATATATAGTAGCTATTAAGTTTGTTACTATATCTAAGTTTGTCATTATATCTATCCATTCTAGAACAATTATATGGGATATGTAATTTGATATCCCCTATAATATACTCCAAATTTACATATACAGGTTATGGATGCTCATATTAACTATGGATGGTCATATTAACTTTGTGGAAAGTATTCACACAGTTCATATAACACATGCTCACTCATTCGTAATTGACTATAATGTAATAGCAGATATTTTTCGTTACAAAAGTAATTACATTACTATTTGAAAAAAGTATATTTCGAAAGATTTGAAATATATAAATAGAGATTACTGAATAGATTACTGGATGAGAATAGTATTGTTTAGTTTTACGAAAATTCGAGTAAAGGATATTCAAATTACGGAAATTCATTCGAATAAAGGATATTCGAATTACGGAAATTCGATGTTAATGTATTTCGCATTAAAGCAATTCGACTTTATATAACAATTGAAAATTGGAGATTCGAATTATGAATAATCGGAATAAACGTGAATCGGGAATTAATTTTTTTAATTAATATACATTCGAAGATAGAAATTTTCTAACGCAATAACTTTCGAAATAGTGAATTTTCGTATTACAGAAAATCGCAATGAAACGATTTCGGAATGTGAAATTTCGTAATATAGCGGTATGCATAAAATTTTCGAAATTCAGATTTTCGGACCGCGGAATGTAACCGGTTTATCATTGCCCCACTCTCCTTATTTAAATGGTTTCTAATTAAGCATTCAAACAGCTCACTTCCCACAGCACATGGGTGCATCCCTCCTTTTTATACAGACTTCTGTTTAGCCAGATGGCATGGCTATGTTTTATGAACCAAATACTTCCTCATGACACCACTTCCTAAGCCACAGACTGAAATCACAGACTGGCAGCATTTCAGAAATGCTTAAGAGCATTTTCCAAATTCCTTCATATTCAACAGCCATAACTCCAGCATTGGTCAAGTCATTTGTCCCAAGGTGAATAATGACATTAACCTCCCTTTCCAAGGTCATCTTACAATCTACAGGAAGCTAAGTTGACTTACTAACTATAAAATATTTTCAAGATTCCTCTAACAATGTTTCAAAACTACGTAGGGAATTTACATCAATTTGTAAAACCCACTTTGATAATCATATCAGTTTGCATTGCTGTTCCCGACAAAGCTGTAAAAAAATCTTGATGGTCAAACACACATTTTGAGAATGCTGGAAAGGCTAGAGATATTATCCTACAATGCATGGGTCTCCCTCAAAGCCAAAATACTAGGTCACATTCTACTCCGGTTTAGACGCTGGTAATTTTACGTAGAAAGTTAGATTTCTTTTTTTACTTCTATTTATTTGCAAACATTCTTTTATGTGTCATTTCCATTCAGTGTCTGTATTGATACAGAAAGGAATTTGTTTATTCTGGAGGAAAATAGATGTTTTGGTGTTTCATGTTTTTTATTACATCACATATACAGTTAAATGTATTCACACTGTACTTTTACAATAAAGTTTGGATTTGGGGACACGTCTGGCTATTCTTGCCTCTAAAATGGCCTACTGTCATTGCTTGGCATGTCTGGGATAGAGCTCCCTGTGATATAAAGTTTGCAACAGGCTATGATTTTGATTTAGGTGCCTTGGGATGACCCCATAACACACTAGAAATTTGCAGTGGGGATCACATGGACATAGTTCCTTTAATGTAGTGTCCTGAAATGTGGGTGGTCTGAATACTCCAGTCAAAAGGAGTAGGGTTCTGTCCCGGCTTAAACTACTTCAGCCTGACACTGCCCTTCTTCAGTAGACACATTGGCGATCTTCAGACCAGTCAACATTAAAAGGCCCTTGGATTGCAGGGTGTATTAGTGCTTATCTAACAAAGAAAAAGGGGGTGGCATT
>WWET01004305.1:37977-55230 GCA_011038615.1 Limnodynastes dumerilii
ATATATTCTTTTAAATATATAGCTGCACTTAAAAAACTTTTCACTCAAACTTCGCATCTGCTAAAGCCAGAAGATTTAGCCTGTAATGCTTGGTAAAGGTGTGTCTAGATAACCACCCTGCCACCTTACATAATTCTTCAAGTGACGCAGCTTCCTTCTCTGCCCATAAAGCTGCAATGGGTTGAATGTGCTTTGATACCTTCTCGAACAGGCATTTCGTTTATTGACCTCTGTGTGCTTTCAACTGTCACACAACTTTAGCAAGAAAATCTGGATTTTCCCTAAAAAAATTTTCCAAGACACGGTAGTCTTGGAAAAATTATTCAAAGGGTTCTTCCACCCATAGAGCTCGAAGCTGGACCTTTAGAGAACTAACCACTAACCTCTTTTCTAAACCAGTTTGCAGAAACTCCAAAGTCTGGCCTGTTGAAGTGGATTGTGAGGAAACCTTGTTAACTCTACTTGTTAACATTTATAAAAATGTTCTAAATTCTAAACTTTAAAAAGATCTTAAGATTTACAGGCTTTAAATGATGTAGAAATTACCTTGGGGGAAAAACCCCTGTTGCTTAAGGTAGGTGCTCTTAAGGCATCGAGGACATGGATGGAACTTCTTTCCTTGTTTCAGGAGGTTGTGTGAAATTGGAAGTCTCCATGGCTTGTCTGCCACTAACTAAAGGACTAATGGAAACCACATCCAACAAGGTAGGATGGCTATGACTGCCGTTTTTTCTCCTGCTTTTGTCCTGAGGATTCAGAGAATGGTTGGAAAAGGCATAAAGACATAAGCTAACTTCAATCTCTAGGGGGCTGTTAGAAAGCCCACTACTTGAGCCTCCTTCTCTATGTATCGCAAAACAAACTTTATTTGTCTTGTCACCATGAAATCTAATTGCGGTGTTGCCTATTTTACCACAATCTGATTAAATACTCCTTGATCCAGCAGTCACTCACATCCATTTCTCTCCTGCTCAAAAAACCTGCTGTTGTGTTGCAGGTACCCGTTTTGGAGGATGCTGCCAGGCTGAGGACGTTGTCTTCCACCCAGTTTAGAGGATATTTTGCTTCTGTCATGAGGTATTTGATCTTTGTACCACCCTGGTAATTTAAATACATCACCACGGATATGTTGTCTGACTGTACCAATAGATGCCTGTAGTGAAAAATATCTTGAAAATAATGACACGCTAGGACTAATGCCCTCATGTCAGAATATTTAAGTGAACACTGAATGACTTGGAATACCAGATGCATTGAGTCCAATTACCTATGCACACGGCTCCCAAACCTGTGCCGCTGGCGTCTGTTGTCAGGACCGGATTGTTCTGCCTAAGATGTTTTCCTGTACTTAAACTCTTGCAATCAGACCACCACCATAGATCTTTCCTGGGTTCTAGTTATCATAGAGCTATTGGTTTTCACTGAGTTCATGGATTTTTGTCCAACTGGCTGAGAAAACCCTATCAGGTGAATCCTTGTCAGTTCTTCTATTGGGGTGGACATGGGACCTAATATTCTCATACAATCCTCTGTTGTCACCCAGGGCAATTGTCTTACTTGCATGCTTTGTGACAATGTTTTCTATTCTTTCTTGCGGCAGAAAAACTTCCCCTTTCTGTGTGTTTAATAATACAATATAAATACTAAATACTTGATTACCTGAGTGGGAACTAAATTGCTCGTCTTGAAATTGATGATTCAGCCATGAGTTTCCAAGAGACTGATGACTTGAGCTATATGATCTAACACATTCTCCCTGGAACTTGCTGCGATAAGAATGTGATCCAGGTAAGGCCAGACAAAAAAAAATTTCTGCCTCAGGACCACAGCAAAGCTGTGAACTGATAACGTTTTACCAAAGACAAAAGGAATCTCATGAGCTTCTGATGGCTGTAAAATATAGGAACATGAAGATAAACATCTTTGTGATCGATGGAAGTCAAACATTCCTTCCTGAATATAGATCTTACAGATTCTATCTTGAATTTTGTTATATGAAGACGCTGATTTAAGTGTTTTAAATATAGAATATGAAAAACACCTGTACTTTGCTTCAAAATTAATAGACAAGAATAACAGCTTTGAAATCTTTGAGCTAAGGAAACCCTTGTGACTACTTGCTGGGATACAAGTTCTCCGAGACTCTCCTAGAGTGCTAATTGTTCATCTTAACGAGGGTGTAGGGGAAAGGAAAGAATAAGAATTGGAATGGCCTGTTTTGCAAAACACATACCCCCACTGAATAGTGCTTTACACCAAGCTGTCTGTTATGGATGCTTCCCACTGGTGGAAGAAATGCTGGTGTCTGCCCCCAATCTTTAAAGCTTCTGGCATCATTGAGAAAATTTAAATACAATATTTTGGTTGTACTAGCTTTGCGATCACCCAGCTGAATACCTCCGTTCCTAGGGGACACCTGATACCCCCACAGTTTACAGTATCCCTATATACCAGGGTTAAAGAAACAAGACATGTATAAAAAAAATGAAACAGAAGTGTCCGCGGGATTCTGAGTCAGTCTCTGCTAAATTAATACTTGTTCTGTAGTTTAGGGTTTCTCCTCTTATGTTCTTGTTATAAAGCAGACCTCTAAATTCTTCCTCTGTTCCTCCTTTAGATATAATATGTAACCTCCACTTCCGATCTCCACATGTAAAAGAAAGAACACAACCCCTGTGCAGTATCCCTTGGCAACCGGACAAAGTTCTCAGGTAAGTTATACTCACACTTTTTCTTCTTGGTTATCACACAGAGTGGTATCTTTGGGACTTTTCCTTTTCTTTCTTCTGTTCCTTCTTTAGATATAATGTACACCTTCCACTCCCGATTTCCACATGCAAAAGAAACAATACACCACTTGTGCAGTATCCCTTGGCAACCGAACAGAGTTCTCAGGTAAGTTATACTCACACTTTTTCTTCTTGGTTATCACACAGAGTGGTATCTTTGGGACTTTTCCTTTTCTTTCTTCTGTTCCTTCTTTAGATATAATGTACACCTTCCACTCCCGATTTCCACATGCAAAAGAAACAATACACCACTTGTGCAGTATCCCTTGGCAACCGAACAGAGTTCTCAGGTAAGTTATACTCACACTTTTTCTTCTTGGTTATGGTTGTGTTGTTTCTTTTACATGTGGAGATCGGAAGTGGAGGTTGCATATTATATCTAAAGGAGGAACAGAAGAAAGAAAAGTCCCAAAGATACCACTCTGTGTGATAACCAAGAAGAAAAAGTGTGAGTATAACTTACCTTAGAACTTTGTCCGGTTGCCAAGGGATACTGCACAGGGGTTGTGTTGTTTCTTTTACATGTGGAGATCGGAAGTGGAGGTTGCATATTATATCTAAAGGAGGAACAGAAGAAAGAAAAGTCCCAAAGATACCACTCTGTGTGATAACCAAGAAGAAAAAGTGTGAGTATAACTTACCTTAGAACTTTGTCCGGTTGCCAAGGGATACTGCACAGGGGTTGTGTTGTTTCTTTTACATGTGGAGATCGGAAGTGGAGGTTGCATATTATATCTAAAGGAGGAACAGAAGAAAGAAAAGTCCCAAAGATACCACTCTGTGTGATAACCAAGAAGAAAAAGTGTGAGTATAACTTACCTTAGAACTTTGTCCGGTTGCCAAGGGATACTGCACAGGGGTTGTGTTGTTTCTTTTACATGTGGAGATCGGAAGTGGAGGTTGCATATTATATCTAAAGGAGGAACAGAAGAAAGAAAAGTCCCAAAGATACCACTCTGTGTGATAACCAAGAAGAAAAAGTGTGAGTATAACTTACCTTAGAACTTTGTCCGGTTGCCAAGGGATACTGCACAGGGGTTGTGTTGTTTCTTTTACATGTGGAGATCGGAAGTGGAGGTTGCATATTATATCTAAAGGAGGAACAGAAGAAAGAAAAGTCCCAAAGATACCACTCTGTGTGATAACCAAGAAGAAAAAGTGTGAGTATAACTTACCTTAGAACTTTGTCCGGTTGCCAAGGGATACTGCACAGGGGTTGTGTTGTTTCTTTTACATGTGGAGATCGGAAGTGGAGGTTGCATATTATATCTAAAGGAGGAACAGAAGAAAGAAAAGTCCCAAAGATACCACTCTGTGTGATAACCAAGAAGAAAAAGTGTGAGTATAACTTACCTTAGAACTTTGTCCGGTTGCCAAGGGATACTGCACAGGGGTTGTGTTGTTTCTTTTACATGTGGAGATCGGAAGTGGAGGTTGCATATTATATCTAAAGGAGGAACAGAAGAAAGAAAAGTCCCAAAGATACCACTCTGTGCGATAACCAAGAAGAAAAAGTGTGAGTATAACTTACCTGAGAACTTTGTCCGGTTGCCAAGGGATACTGCACAGGGGTTGTGTTGTTTCTTTTACATGTGGAGATCGGAAGTGGAGGTTACATATTATATCTAAAGGAGGAACAGAGGAAGAATTTAGAGGTCTGCTTTATAACAAGAACATAAGAGGAGAAACCCTAAACTACAGAACAAGTATTAATTTAGCAGAGACTGACTCAGAATCCCGCGGACACTTCTGTTTCATTTTTTTATACAAATTATTGAGAAAATTGTTGGGACGGCCTCCCGTCCCTGACACTTTGGGCATGAAAATTACTTTTTGAGCTTCTTGTCAAACTTCTTCGGCACGATCTTTCCGAGCAAGAAAGCCTGGCCTTTTTAAATTCTGGTTGCAGCTTTCTGTATTTCCTGCTATAAAATTCTCTATAAACTACCTTGTCCTACAGCAGCCACTTTGATTTCCCGCCAGAAGATTTATATATAATTTCCTCCAGTTTTTGCCCAAAAAGGAATTCTCCCATAAAGGCAAGGAGACCAGTCAACATTTTGAATGATGCCATGGCTTTAACCATAGGGCTCTGCATGCTACTGTAGGTGCTCTCACAGCCTTGGCTGTCATCTTTACAGAGTTCATAAAGGCCTTACACAAAAACTCAAAAGCGAGTTGAATATCTTGCACCGTTTTCAAGAGTTCCCCTCTTTAAATTTGATCTAGAATATTCCTTACTAAAGCCCTAATTAGCCCAGGACCAGATAAATCTGGACGTAATGGCCGACGCAATAGCTGGTCTAAATGCGGCACCTGAGATGCAATCCATTATCTTGAGACTGACCTCCATCTTGCGGTCCATATGGTCTCTGAATGAGTTAGCATCTTATATGGGCCCTGTGTTTTTTTGGGAAATTCTGGATACCGCTGCATTCACTTTATGGTACTCATCCCATTTTCTAGTGTCCTCACTGGTAAATGGATGTGGGGGACTATTAAATGATACAGATTTCTTCTCTGGGTGCTTCCATTCCTCTAAAATAAAATCCTTGATCATTTGAGAAACAGGATATGATCTATTTCTTTTCTTAAACTCCTGAAATAAAAGATCCTGCACTAAGACATCTTGTTTAGCCTCTTACACATTAAGTACCTTGTTAATTAGTTTTAACAGATTGTCTACTAAATCTGGGATAAAATTAAAATCCTCTCTGGAGGCAACGGATTCCCCCACATTAAGAAACTCTTGGGAGATATATCTGCCTTTTGTTCTGGTCCCAATTCATCAGACTTACCTGAGAGGACAGACCCAGGTCTATTAAGAAAGAACTTGAGGTCATCCTTGGTTACAAACGTGTCAGAGAGCGCAGTTGTCATAAATTGGAACATATATTGATATAAGGCGGATAAGCTTAAAAATTCAGCGCTCGGCTCTTTTAACAAAAAGGGATACACTAACGCAGCTGATTTTGTCAAAAACTCTAGTATTTTTACCCAAGAAAAACTAAAAAATGAAAAAAGTTGCAACTAATCAGCACTTATAGTACCCTTCAGGTAGTATATACAGGTCCTGATTCAGAGTTGCGACTGGTCGCAACACGGAATCGCAAAAAACGTTCAATTCAGAGGTGCGTGTTTCTTCAGAATAAAAAAAAACCAGTCAGAGCTATAATTGCTCCGGCCGCACGGCTTGGGTGTTAAATTGGTTTGCTGAATGCAAACCAATTAACCCCTTCTGCCGCCACCGTAGTATATTAAAAAATAAACGGGCCGCCCGGGCATGCTGCCACTAGTAGTGCTACTACAGCAAGCATGCCCATGAATGACAAGGCATTCTTGCTCTAGTAGCACTACTATAGTCAGCATGCCTTGCCCCAAAACAATAAAAAAAATGCTACAAGTGTCCCCCTATAATAAAAAATGTTTAAAGAATTTAAGGGCCCCGTCCCTAGTCCCTATCATTAAAAAAATGATAGGGACTAGGGAATTCAGTGTCAGAGATCTCGTTCTCTCGATAATTCTTACAGTGCCCAAAGGATATAAATACCCCCAATGACAGTAGACCTGTCATTAGAGCCGGGATGTCCGGCGTGCCGGGTCTTCTGTATTGGGGTTTTTTATTTTGCCAAGGCCAGTCCCGGATTAACACTGGACCCCCATCAGAGCAGGTAAGTATGTTTATTCTTAATTCCTATGGGCATTTTTTTGGCATATTTTTTATTTATTTACAACGGGCACATGGTGTATTTTTTTTTTTATTTCTTTTTTAAAGGGGACAAGGTTTTTTTTACATTTTAATTTTTTTATAGGGCACATGTCCTGTTTTTTTATTTTACTATGTGGCCACTGTAATTTTTTTAATGATAGGGACTAGGGACGGGGCCCTTACATTCTTTAAAAATGTTTTATTATAGGGGGACACTTGTAGCGTTTTTTTTTTATAGTTTTGTTGCAAGGCATGCTGACTATAGTAGTGCTACTAGAGCAAGCATGCCTTGTCATTTATGGGCATGCTTGCACCAGTAGTTCTACTAGCGACAGCATGCCCGGGAGGGACGTTTATTATTCATTTAATATACTTCGGCGGCTGCGGTGTAGGCGGGGGGAAGGGGTTAATTTTTTACTAACAGTTTTTTTTTCCTTTAATTAACTTTCTTTTTTTTTTCAGCTCCGCTGAGCTGTGTCTACACTTGCACCATCTCTTGAGATGGTGCAAGTGTACGGCTAATTAAACAGCCAGCGGACTACTGTGGAAACTATATTTAAATGAGAAAAGCGACTCTTTTCTCATTTAAATATTCCTCCACAGGCGCAGCCCGATCGGATGCGGACACAGTCGGATGCTGTGCGCGCACCCGATCTGGGCATGCGCAGTGGCCATTTTCACTGTGCTTCCGTCTGAAAAATAGACGGAAGCGCAGGTCTGAATCAGGTCCACAGTGTGTAATCACAGAATGGTTGAATGAAGATTGGTGTAATTAATAATGCATATTACACTAAATTACTTTAAAAGCAGGCAAGTAACAAATTGAATTACATTAAAACTAACTGGATGGCTTATAATGGACTATATTCAGTAGGTTAAAGTATATTTCACACACTCGTATGCAGTCTTTACACTTAGAATAACTCTGTTATGTCTTAGAGAGAAAATAATTTACCAGCTATTATAAGACCCGTTGTACAGTGACAAAAGTCTCTGGTTTTAGGACCTTAGATGGAAAGATCCACAGTCCAGAATATGTGCTGATCCTACATAAGTCACCCTCAGGAGTCCTAATGAATTCTGAGAGCATTCCTTCACATGTAGATAGATATCAGATAGCCACCGTATGTATTGTACGGTCAGTTTTAGCAGCAGGTGTTTTTGTTAAAGAAAAGCTGAATTTGTTATGATAATGTAGTAGTAGATCCACATAAAAGGTCCAGAGACAAATAACAAGCAATATAAATTTAGGTCTGTATATTAAGCCCAAAACGGTGAGGAGTTTCGCTCCAGACTCACCAAGTGAGTTTGTGTTTGTCCGAGGAGTTTATATGCTGCCTTGATTGATTCAAATTGATACAGCTGTAGCAAACATTATTTGCTTTTAAGCAGGCTTGGCCAACTTGTGGCTCTCCAGGTGTTGCAAACCTACAAGTTCCAGTAAGGTTTAACTGCTTAGGCATAGCCAAAACATGACAAAGCATGCTGAGACTCAGATTCAAAACATCTGGAGAGCCACAGGTTGGTCAGGCCTGCTTTAAAGGGTCTGTTATTGAGTGTGTATGTGTATGCGTGTAGCTAGATAGACAGACAGATATATACACACACCACATAAAAAATTTAATAAAACCAATCGCTCCACAACTGTAACATAGTACCTTCTATTTTTAAAATTGTATATAATAATATAATTGAAATTAATTGTAACAAAAAATTACATCATTTAGTCCTTCAGGATGAATAGTTTGCAATTGAAACATCCAATAAAGTTGCTGATGACAGAGTTTGGCAAATCTATCTATTACCCTTTTTGTTTTTTCTATCATTTCAATGCCCATGACAGTCAAACCTTTTGGATTTGGTTATGTTAAAGTAGAAATTGTTTAGATACACTATGCAATGTTAATCCTATAATAATGTTTTGTCTGTGGTCCCAGATTTCATAAGTTGAGTAAACTCCGACATTTGT
Organism: Limnodynastes dumerilii; assembly: GCA_011038615.1. Taxonomy (NCBI): domain Eukaryota; kingdom Metazoa; phylum Chordata; class Amphibia; order Anura; family Limnodynastidae; genus Limnodynastes; species Limnodynastes dumerilii. The sequence goes on from WWET01004305.1 coordinate 46,445, forward strand.
TAAGAAGGTTGCTTTTGTGTGCTAAAGCAAGATCTGCTTGAATAATCCTCATGTAAAAGACAATCACAAAGTGCATTTCATAGAAGGTTGCCCTCTATTCTTAGGGTCCAAAATGCTTTTGCAAGCTTTAGATCTATGATAAATATAGTGAAGAATCACTAACTTAGCCTAAGAACAATACTTAAAAATAAAGGCTACTCTAAGCTTACCCGGACCTTCCGGTCTGTGGCCGTTTTTCTTCCATGGTGGATAAAAGCAGCCAAGACAAAAAATCCAGATGAACTCCCTGAAAATCCTTTATATATGGTATCCACAGTTAAGTAAGAAGCTCTATAAAGGGGCAGATATGCAATGTAAAATAGTGTTATTAATGATGCTAGTGGTCTGACACAGGACATATTAAGAGTCTCACTATCTGTGGGTTCATAAAGCAAAAAAATAGTAAAAACATAGTAACACAGTATTGTATAGGTAAACTTTGTTCTACCTACTTTGCAAATTAAGTTATAACTAACTTAATTATAATTAACATGTACAACAAATATTTCTAAACTACTAATTACTACTTACACAGTACTAAACTACATAAAAATGCCAGGAGTGAAACTTTGTCAATCCCCCTTGTTAATATTCACTCAGATATCTTACCCAGCTTGCCATCGTTGCAGAACATTATTAGTGGCGGTGGACCAGGTAATGTGTCTGTATGGCCAGCAAGTGAATGCTCTGGAACCCTCAACACTAGCTATGGTGGGTGTAATATGTACTAAAGCATGTCTGTGTTTATTGGAGGCAATAAACCCCAATGATTGCCTTCTAGATAAAATGAAACAGTCGACATATAAAATGAAAAAAATAAAAACTAAAAACTAATATATAAGAAGATTTGAACTCAAAAACAAACCAGGACTCCTTTGCAATTATACACATAACTTTTATTGTATAATACAGCAAAAGTTTTGAAGATGACTAGGAATCAAAGAGGGGGTGATGTTAACCGTATTTTTTTTACAATAAGAATTAAGATGGTTTTACCTTTTGGACACTGAATCCCCTTCAGGCCTTAATGAAAATATGGTATTCACTTAGTACTTATGTTTTGATCTATGTTTTGGATGTTATATGCTTAAGGTGCTTCTACACTCCTGTGCAAGTAACGTTATTGTAGGTACTGTTACATTTGAAAAAGAACAGCTTACTTAATATAGCTCTCTTAATTAGTTGATGCTTTATACCTTGAAGACAATCTCTGATTTATACCTACCGCCCTGCTAGGACTGTACGGGTTCGTAACGATATTTATAACAAGTAGCAATACTTTTACCATGTTCAAATCTACTGGACATTGTCATGCAGGTGCCTTGATTGCAATATTTTGATTGGTGGTTAGATTGTTCATTATGAGGAACTGACAACTGCAACTTATTCTACCTGTTGAAGCAGATGCGAAACACACGTCAGAGAACAGTTTGACATGACATGCACTACACATGCATGAGAATTCTGCCTCCCACGTCTGTCCTCTGGTATTTGGATTTGACTCCCGACACTAACTCTTAGAACAGGGAGGCCTAGGTACTGCCTGGCAAGGCGAAGTGCGCCCTTGAGGACGCTAGACCTTAATAGGGTAAGTACTGCCTGGGTACAATAAGTTGTGCTGATCTCTATCCTATAAGCATATGGGATATTGTATCTTTCTTATTCTAACTGCAATTACTATGTGCACCTAATTTGTTTCCCTATGTCGGATATGCTCATTGAATTGGACGATTTGTGGGATATTTCGCATTTACAATATGTTTACAATGATTTGATTTTAATGATATTAATAAATTTGGATGTTTTATCCTTGTAATTTTTTGGAGAATACTTAACATATCATTGCAACAAGTTATTTAGACGTAGGTGTGTGCACAGAGGATTAGTCACTTTGACCCTCTGTTAGCCTCTTCTGTGTTTTTATCTATTTCGTTATTGAACAACCATATAGTACCCTTCATTGTTAAGGATACCTTGTCTTATACCCCTTTCACATCACCAACAAATACCCGGGATTTTCACAAAAAACCCAGGTCTATGCAAAATCCCGGGTATTTGGTGGTGATGTGAAAGGTGTACTTCCGGTCGACCCAGGTCAAAAGACCCGGGTTTTCGACCCGGGAAAAAAGAAGGCTTTTTCCCGAGTCCTACCCAGGAAGGGTGGTGATGTGAAAGTTCCAGCAATGTTTTGCAACCCAGGTTTTTCACATTGCCTCCCGATTGGTGAGATTTGTCTACTGTTGCTATGGCAACACTAAACAAATCTGTTTGTCGTGTCGGATCTCACAAAAAACACATTTGCAAAGTATAGGGCATGCTGATGCTTGTAGTACTACAACCATCAGCATGCCCAAGGATGCCAGGGCATTCTAGTGCTTGGAGAACCACAAGTGCCAGCATGCCCTGTCATCCTGTGCAACATAAATAAAGCAGTTAAAATCTTAAAAGGTTTTTCCCTTTTTTAATCAATACTTCAAATGTCAAAACCGATGTTGCCATTTCTGCATTAATTTCAAGTCCATTAAAACAATGACATTCACTGTATGTGAAGCAGCCAATAAAAGCTCATTTCTACAATGATTGACAGGGCAGACCCAGGAAATTCATTGGTAATGTGAAAAGGTCTGACCCAGGAATTTTCCGGGTTTTTGGTGTTTAAAAGAGTGTCTTCTTGCCGGCGGACATGTGAAGGGCCGCGGGAACAGAGCGCTCCGAAGACGTGTCCCTAATCCCCCACTAATCAGCACCGCTCATCGCTGGGAACTGTCTCCGCAGGCAGGACCCACATTACAGCCTCACCTGGACCGGATGGACAAATATCTGGCTCCTAGTATGCCACCTAAAGCTCGAGCAGGGCGGGAGGGAACGAGGACCGCATCCAAGATGGCGCCCGGGAGCGCAGCATCGGCGCCAGAGGGATCTTCTCTCCCCACTCCACCAACAATTCTACATCCATGTCCCCACTCTCCCTCAAATATCTCATTTAAAGCTGCCAACACAGATATCAGTGTCATGCAACAGCCAATCACCTATGAAGCTGTTGTCAAAGCCATCACAGACACTATGGGCCCTATGATGCAAAGCCAGGCACAGGTATTCACAGCAGCCATACAAGACATAAAGGAGCAGATCTTACAGATGTCACAGAAGGCACTGGTGGTGAAACAAAGAGTTGGTGAGCTGTTTCAGGATGTTTCAATGTTAAAGAAAAGGTCAGAAACCTTATATAAGGAACAATCTGATATATGGTCCAAATTAAACGACCTAGAAAACCGTTCCCGCCGCAATAATTTGAGGCTGATCGGCTTGCCAGAAAGTGTAAAAGGCGCAGATCTGGTGAAATTCCTGTCGGTGAATCTTCCAATTTTACTAAAAATGGAAGGGCAGTGTGACAACCTGATCATAGAGAGGGCACATCGTTTGGGTCCGGCGAGAGAAGGGGTCAACTTGAGACCGCGGCCTGTGATATTTTGCTGCCTCAACTACTTGGAAAAGTCAGCTCTGTGGTCAGCAAGCAAGCAGTGCAACGAGATGACCTGGGAAGGAGCCCGGCTACGTCTATTCCAGGACTACTCGGCAGAGGTCACCAAAGCTCGCAAGGAATTCTCAGCTATTTGTACCTAATTGGTGAAAATCGGTAAAAAATTCGCCTTGATCTACCCCGCCGTCTACGCATTTTCCAGGGTAGGGATTACAAGGATTTCCTGATGCCTGTGGAAGCCCAAAAATATCTGGATCACTTAACAAAGCGACCCGCTTCCCCCTGCAATGGTCAGGATGACCACACGCCCGGCTGAGGGCTACACTTGTTTTACCAAGCACCTAATATGATATATGGCAAGCGTGGTTGTTCTTCTACATTTAGCGGAACAATAACAAAGAAAAAAGTAAACGCAGGAGTTTTAGTTCCCGGTAAATAAAGCATCTAAGAGGACCGGTCTATCAGCGCAAGTATTTTTTCAATTGACTTTATTCTCCTTTTAGTTATGGAATTACGAATTCCGGAAGTAGATTCCTAGTAAGGTTCAGGAGATGGTGGGACTTCTCTATTCACCTCTCTTGCTATATGTTGCAGGACTTGTTTTAGAAATGTTAAGTCTATGTTACAGGTTTAAATGTTTAGTTAGGGTTTTGTATACCCAGGAGTTCACTGTCATTGCATACGTACTTACCTTGCACCAAAGTGTTCGCTTGACATGGGGAAACTTGCTATTATATGTGAAGTACCATGAGTACAACTCCGCTAGCCCACACAATAATGCTAAAATAGTCTTCAGTTACCTGATGCCTTGTGATGTGTTCACATTCTCAAAACAGGAAAAAAAAATAAAAAAAAAATAAATGCACCCAATATACACCCAATTCTTTTTCATCCTCTTTATATCTAGAGAAGAGAGATGACTGAGCTAAAAATTGGAACTTTGAATATTGGGGGAATTAATTCTCCTATAAAAAGGAAGCGTGTATTACTTTATATTAAAAAACTGGGGTTAGACATTATAATGATGCAGGAAACACATTAACTGAAAACAAAATGGGTAAACTAAATACTGGACGGTATAGGGTTACTGGCTCAGCACCATTTAACTCAAAGGCTAGGGGAGTGTGCATCCTTATAAATGAAAATGTCTCTAGTGAAGTGCACGCACAACACCTAGATAGCGTCCATCTCTATGTCATCATAGATGTAACTCTAAATGGCAAAAGGTACGCGCTATGTAGTGTGTACGCCCCTAATGTTTATAGTAGGCAGTTCTTTCAACACCTTATGTCCCTCTTAACTATGTATATGGATGGTAACTTAATTATCGGGGGAGATTTTAACCTTGTTGCATCCCCTTATCTTGATAGACAGAATACTTCTAAACAGTTGCGGCGATCCCCCAAGCTGGGAATAACGCAATTAACAAAAAAACTTAACCTGATTGATTTGTGGAGGACAAGGCACCCTTCGGATAGAGTGTACACATGTCTCTCTGCAGCTCATCATACCATGTCCAGACTGGACTACTTGTTAATATCTGAGAATTTATTATCGGTACCTATGACAACCGAAATCGAGCCTATTGTCATCTCAGACCATGCGGTGGTATGGGTACAATTGGATAGATCAGGAAAGAATGCAAGGGCCAGATCTTGGAAATTTCCTGCATATCTGTCCAACTCATTAAAATTTAGAGATATGCTCAAAGCCGCATGGGCCTCATTTAAATACTCTAATTCAGAACATGTGGAAGAACCGCAACTGATATGGCAAACTTTAAAAGCAGTCGCCAGCGGTAACATTATAGCCTACGTATCTGCTTACCGTAAATCCACACAACAGGAATATGCGCAGACTCAAAGAGAGTTAGTAAAGGCATTCGATAATTACAATTCTCAGCCCACACAACAACACTTACAGCAATACATGCTTCGAAAAACACACTGAGGGGATTCTTGGGAAAATGAGCCACAAAACAACTTTTAATAGGAAATTCCAGTTTTATAAATGGGGCAACCGCACTGGTAGACTGCTGTCTAATTTACTAAGGGGAGAGTACAAACCAATATGGATAGCTAATATGGTTAACGCACAGGGAGAATCCAAACATAAAAATGCTGAGATATTAGACATTTTAAAAAGTTATTATCAACAGCTGTATAGCCAAGATTCCATTAATCAAACTAAAAAATAAAATTTTTGGAAGGATCTGCCCACACCAAAAATCTCGGATACTCACAGTCAGGCCCTTATGGCTCCTGTGTCATTGTTGGAAGTGCAGACAGCGATAAAATCTTTGAAGCCCTCTAAAGCGCCAGGACCGGACGGTTTTGGGGGTGAATTTTATAAGATACTAGCGCCAGAAATAGGGGAAACTCTTCAGGCTGTGTTCAATTCTATTATGATGCAGGGACATATACCTTTATATTTTAATGAAACAATTATCAAAGTGCTTCCCAAGCCAGGAAGAGATACTACCTTGCCATCCTCTTATAGACCAATATCCCTCCTGAATATTGATTACAAAATTTTTACTAAAATTCTAGCAGACAGGCTTAAGATCATTTTGCCAGGTATAATACATAGAGACCAGACGGGCTTTATCTGGGGTCGGCATTCAGCGACAAACATCCGAAAAGTTCTAGTAACTAGTTCAGCAACTAGAAAAGATAAGAAATCCCCAAGCAGAATTGGTGTTGTCGCTGGATGCCGAAAAAGCATTCGACATGGTAACATGGGACCATTTAAGAGAATCCTTACATGGATTTCCGGCAACATTTATCTCTTTGCTTGATACCCTTTATAACAATCCATACACTCAGGTAGCGGGTAATGGTCTTACATCCACAACTTTCTTAATCCAACAAGGTACAAGGCAAGGTTGTCCCCTATCTCCACTACTATTTGCTCTAGCATTAGAACCATTGGCAATAGCGCTACGCACGTCCTCGGAGTATAGTGGGATTAATGTCTGCAGACGTACGTTAAAATTGGCCATGTTTGCAGACGATATGCTGCTGTTTATCTCCAACCCGGCGAAATCGCTTCCCCCGATTTTATCATTAATTATAGATTTTGGTTCTTTTGCAGGATTTAAAGTCAACTTCAATAAGTCAGAAGACATGCTTCTGACAGGATCAAATTGCTCAGAGACTAAAGCTTTGATAAGTCAGCACTTTAAGTTGAGTTTAAATATCTGGGGATCCAGATAACAGATAATTTAGAAAAGTTATACCAAACCAATTATTCCAAAGTAATGAAGGAAATTTCGGATCTTATCCAAGGGTGGATGAATATGCCTCTCTCCCTTTTGGGACGAAACGCAGTCCTAAAGGGGATAATCTTCCCTAAACTAACTTATTTAATTCAGATGTTGCCCATTTCTCTATCAGGGTCGGATGTGGACCAGTGTAATAGATTATTCACGAAATTCTTGTGGAAAGGCAAGAAGGCCAGAGTGGCCAGAAACAAGCTACAGCTAAAGAGAAGTGAAGGTGGTATAGGCTTTCCAAACATTCAAGCTTATGTCACGGGAGCTCATTTTAGGTACATTGCAGATTGGCTACTTAATAAGTCAGACTACACCAACTTAGATCTGGAACAGTCCTTGGTACAACCATATTCATTCGGAGCTTTGCTCCATACTCCTAGCAGAATAATACCGGAGGATGTTTTGTTGAATATTCTCTTCAGAGACACCTATAAAACTTGGGTTAGAGCACATACCATTTGTAACACAGACCACACTATATCAAGGTACAACCCTCTTTGGGGTAATTTGACCTTTCCACCCAGTCTGGACAACATTCATTACCTAATATGGAGAGATAGGGGAATAAGGGCTATATGCGACGTATTTGATCAGGGGGGGAAGTTGCTCTTATTTGCTAGTATGAAGGAAAAATTTAACATTTCAAATTCCCACTTCTTTATGTATTTACAGACCAGACACTTCGCACAACAGGTGGTGGCTGGAATACAGAAAGAAGATAACCCAATAGATGTTCTCCTAAATTACCTTAAGACTCATAAATTCCATATGAGATATGGAATATGAGGTGGTCATTGTGGATAAGAAAGAAAAATTATGGGAAAATACCTTAAAGGCATGGGCTAAAGACGTACCCAATGTAATTATACCTGAGGAACCCCTGAAGTTCTATGACTCCACTATGAAAGCGTTAAGTATCTCCCAGCTACAGGAGGTACACTTCAAAACAATGCGCCGCGTTTACATATCACAGACGCAAGGAAAACATATGGTTGTCGACGAATCAGGTCATTGCCCAAAATGTCGCAAGGATAACGCTAATTTTATCCACAATTTCTGGGAGTGTGGTAGAATTAGAACATTTTGGGACAAGGTATTGCTCTTTATTAGCCAAATTCTAGGGGCCAAACTACCCAAGAGTTTTCTAGCAATGGTATGGGCATGTTTCACGGAATGGATGGAGGTCCCGGGAATAAAGGAACACATACCCATGTTAACAGTGATTGTCACAGTTGCAAAACAACAGATTCTGAAATATTGGACTAAACCCTCCCCGCCCCTAGTACACATGGTAAAAAATTATCTCCGGAAGATGAGCTAGACTAGAGTGTCCTGCTAAAGCTACCTTGGTGCAAAAGGTTTTTTCCTTTTTGTTATTATCAAAATGACTATTCTCTTTTGATGGCAGTGTGCACTGGTTATGCAATGTTTTCATGTAATGTAATGTAATGTAATGTAATCTTTGATGTTGTTATTCTTTGGAAACACCAATAAAAAACTGTTTTTTTTTTGTTTTTTTTTAAAACAACAAGTGTCTTCTTTTTTGTTCCTGCATTTCTTTCACGGAAAAACCCGGGTCTAAAAACCCGGGTTTTTCAGAGTTGGTGATGTGAAAGCAGCATTACGCTATATACAAAGATCGGTGAGATTATTACCATTTTGTTTATTCCTACAATAGCAGAACCACCCATCCAAATCTCATCAACCTGCTACATCACTGTAATAAAAATTTGGAAATATTAGGTCACTCATCAGTAGCCCTAAGAAATACAGTTCCTCTATTTTAGACACTAAAATAAACAGAGAAAGAGATTGGAGAAGTGATAAGCTGGAGTCATTAACTATTTATAGCTCAACTGTACTCTCAACATGGTAGTCAGTCCCCGGTTAGAAAATGCCAATTTCGAAAATCTGTATTTCGACCGCTAAATTGCGAATTTTCGCTATTTCGAAAGTTCGCAATTTCGAATTTTCGCTATTTCGAACGTTCCC
>WWET01004305.1:71334-83550 GCA_011038615.1 Limnodynastes dumerilii
CCCCCCCTTCATTGTGTCCAGTCAGCCTTGGCCCCTTTTTCTGTTTGTGTAACCAGTATTATTGCTTGGTTCTTGTGAAGAGAGCTGCGGGCGGCTGTGCATTGCACAGCCAGCTCTGCAGCGGGGGTTCAGTCCGACTCAGAAGTGCTGGAAGGGAGAAGTGCTGGGAGTGAGGCCATGGACTTAATTTAAGGTAAATTAAATGAAGTGGTGCCCACCTCCGGGCTATCGCCCAGAGGCGAGTACTTCCATTGCCCCCGGTACTTCCGCCACTGCATCATGCTATGTGTAGTCTCAGCCGGGCGGTCAGTGAAAATAGCCGGGCGGAGCGCCTGGCTAAATTACGATGGGGAGAACAATGCTCTATACTCAAAGATTTATGGATTAATTTCAGCAGGTTGTCCACCATATCCGGATTGAAACTATCATCTTTTAGTGATTTAACCGAAGCATTCTCTGAGGCAAAGGAAACAGCACCTTGTTCTGAAACGTCAGAAGCATAAATTAGCACACGCCTAGGTCTTTTAAGGGTGAATTTTTTTCGTATCTTCTTTAGTCACGAAAGTATCGGCTAAAGCCGCCTTCATAAGGTTAACTAGCTCCAGCAATTGAGGAGAAGGTTGTTCAAACTGAGAGGTTGTACAATCCGAACAAGTAGCTACTATTGCATCAGGCAATTGCTTATCACAAATCGTGCGTTTTAACAGGTGTTTCTTCTTATTTTGCCTTCAATTCAACCTTTTCCTTACTGGTTTCTGATCTGAAAAAAAACACACTGACTAACTAGGGACTAATTATAACAAAAGTAACAAGACTAGAGCTTACCCCGACTTCCTCTGTTGGGGCCATTTTTCATCTAAAGCGGCATGCAGTGACACGATGTAAGGCTTTGTCTGCACTGCAATAAATATATGCTACCATCAATGCATATGATACGAATAACATCCAGAGAAAGCTGCCATCCAGAAAACTACACACCCTCTGATGCTTTCCAGAAGATTTCTTATAATGCAGACAGAGAGAAATTAAGTCCAATACCTGTATGCAGCCTCAGTGAAGTTTCCTCCTCAGAAAGAAGTCCAATACTGCAGAACCTGTGCTCTTCTGCTTGCTTTTGTCACCCAGGAGAGCACTACAGCATGCGGGCAATGGCTGCAGAAAAGCGCCCATTTAAAATGGCCTCCACCGATCGACATTTGCCAGACTAACTCCCTACCTGCCCTCGGAGATATAGGGGCAGGCAGGTATTAGGAAGTGCGCAACCTTAGATGCGAGAGAGGCCGGACAGCACCTCTGCTCCCTGCTTAACCTGTAACAGCACCGGCAGGGAACACGAACAGACTACCGTCAGGGAACCAGGTAAGCCCTAGCTACCACCACCACTCTTGCTCCGCAGGAAATAAAGAAGACACTGTGGACCGGATGGAGATGGCTTTATACAGAAGGTGTCTTTATTTCCTGTTTGGCTCCAGGAGCGAAGGAATAACCTGGTGGTATGGAGGCAGGGGAAATGCTATTAGACGAAACATAAATAAATGGAGAGGAACCTGAACCATCTCAGATCCATCAAAAATGCGGAGAACATGAAGACTTTTACAAAAGTGGCTAAGCATTACTTAAAATTCCACAAGGGTAATTTCAGAGGTCTCAAAGTCTTCGCTCTCTGTAAGGCCCATAAGCACATAATTGGAGGCAACTGGGACAAATTTCTGTTATGGAAGCAAGCCAAGATAAACTGGATCCCTTGCTCCCAAAGGCCTAAATGAAAATGCCAATTACTCCATGTTTTTGTAAACCTTAATGTAAATATCACATTGCAATGGAATTGTTTTTTGATTTCACATTATATTTTCTCTCAATTTTATTTTTTACCATTATCATTTTCTCAATATTTTTTTAAGTTTTATCATTTTCTAATCATTTTAAATTTTCTCTATTATATTTTAATTTTAGTTTTTTCATAATTTTTAAGACTCATTCACTAATCATTACTAATAAGTAGGTAAATAAGGTAAATATGACCTTACATGTTTAATACTTCAAACGCAATTTAGTGGTTTTTCCTTTTTCTCTGTCCTGTTATTCTACCAAATATTGTTAATATTTCTATCTAGGGGAAGCCATACAGCCCCACAGTGCTATCAGTCATCACCAAGCTTTATTATCACAGTAACCCAGTGGTTCCCAAACTTTCTCAATTCAAGGCATCCTTATGTTTTCCATATTTTTTCAAGGCACCCCTAAGACAAAAACAGAATAGAATAGAAAATAGAAACATTCCACGGCACCCCAGTGAGAACGTTGCGGCACCCCAGGGAGCGACGGCGCACAGTTTGAGAACCACTGCAGTAACCTGTTAACCATGTTTACTAGTGCTGACATTATGTTTTATCCGGTTATAATAATCTCACATCTCTCTCCTATGTTAACATTACATCTAATACTCCATGAATGATTATTTTCCATTACTCCATTTATTTTAAAATACACATGCATTTGACCTTCTCTAAGAATACATAGTAGCAATAAGATATGCTTTCAGTGGCAGGGGAAGGGGTTAATCCCTATATGTTGACTGAGTACCTCCGGAAATTGCTAATTCAACTACTCAACTAACAGACTGCCACGTCACCTGCTCCATATAGGACATGGGAGCTGTCAGTCACTGTCTGATATTTGGTCTTTGGCCAGGGTGTAAATACAAGAGGGAAATAACAGCGAACTCCATCCTTGACTAAACGGCGAGTCTCCCACTTTCGCTTTTAAAATTTTAAGGATATAGGGCTCCACCACCATTCAGTGCATGACCAAGGTGGCTTCTTGGCGCGTGCATGCCACTTCCTTCCTGCCTGCCGCTTTGTGTGAAAGTGGCTGGTATCCATAGTGACCACCATAAACAGAGTGCAGAATTCACATGAACTAGTGTGTCAAAGATCTCTGTATAAAACAAACGCGTTTCACCCCTCAATGTGGAGGCTTCTTTAGGTTACCACTTATTGCGATATGAACTGTATTCTGGTTGGATAGAGGCTTAACATTATTATTGTTGTTAATGCTTCTCCCATATTTAGTGCAACCTGAGTTCTTTTGTTTATACTTTTAAAATGTTATCTTCAGATTACATGGGGCACTTAGCTTGAGTGAAGGGATACATAGACCCCTGTATTTGGGGTGAATTCCGACCGTGAGAAAGTTAGGCACCGTTGTTAGGGTAAGCACCTATTCAATTTATCAAGATTAGGGACTGTATCAATTGTGTATATTTTTTGTACATCCTTTTCTCCACCAGGATTTTTGCCTATCCTAACACTCAGATCCCTTCTTGTTTTGACTGGTATTAGGATTCTCTCAACATACAGTCTTTCTTAAACTAATTGATATTCCAATATAATTTATATCTGCAAATTTTCTTATAATTTTCTGTGGATTATGAATAATACAGTTTTAATAATAACTAAGCAGTTAGCTTTTTTTATATAAAAATTTGTAATAATTAAAAGGCAGATTTTAAACTGACCACTCTTCCACTTTCACACTGCAATCTTATGTTTATGGTGGTTTGATTATTACCTCTAGTGCGCCATAAACTGGCCAACCATAAAGTGATAATTATTTAAAGGGTAAAATAGTACTTTTAATATTACATGCATAAAAGTTTACCTCAATATGAATTATATTTTCTAATAACTGTGAAAATGTCTGAAGTTTCTCCACAGGAAAAGCCTTATTATTGGATATCACACATTCTGAAATCCTGGAGGATTCATTGTCCCAACCATAAGGTCCGCAAACAGGCATATTAGTTTCACTGTTCCACTTCTGTGAAAAAAAAAAAATAATAAAAAAGTAAAAAAAAAGGTATGCTTACAAAAACATTGTCAGGATAATTTTGTAGAAATTGGAATGTGTTGGCCACAAAGGTACGCAACACTGTAGTCAAGAGGGCTTGTTTAGTACCAATAAAAGATCAGAAATAGATAGGGGATTGTACAGGGCTGCTCATATTAAACGGCTGACTGCACAGCCGAAATATAGAAAGCACCAAACATAAGCTCAAAGCACCACTTGAAACAATCACATATGTACCACTTGTCTAACAAACATCAATGAATATTTATCAATAAATTAAATTGGTTTATAATGACTCACAGACTGTAGATAGAAGCTAGCCGGCCAGTCCAATCTATAGTCTGTGAGTCATTATAAACCAATTTAATTTATTAATAAATATTCACTGATGTTTGTTTGATAAGTGCTACATATGTGATTGTTTCAAGTGGTACTCTGAGCTTATGTTTGGAGTTTTCTAATTTATTAGTACTGAGAAAATAGGATTTTGGTACTTACTGGAAAATCTCTTTCACGGTTTCCATTTGAGGGACACGGTACCACGGATTTGATAAACGCCTGGCAAGGAGTTAAATGCATAGTCATAGCTCCACTTCCCTGTAACCCCAGCTGCTCACCAGTTTGTTTTAAAAAGTCAAAAGCCTAAGCCCACTCACTGTCATTCAAGTTGTCTAACACTGAGCATAGGGAGGGATCCCAGTATCCCTATGATGAAATCAGAGAAAGAGACTGACCGTTAAGTACCAAAATCTCCTTTCACTTTCATTCCTTCTGGGAAATACTATACCATGGGGACATTCTAATACCGACCTTAAACAATGGAATACACAGTTAAGATCTAATGCTGGTCCTTTCATACCAAGTTTTAAATTTTTAGAAGGAAAAACATTGGAGACTGTAAGGTTACCAAGATGCTCACTTGAGTCAAAGGTCTAGTAAGTTCTTTTAATGGTGGACTTCAGCATAGGTCTTTCCCTGTGTACAATGTAGCAACTTAAAAAATGTTTGATTGCCTGACATGGTCTCTTCTATTCAAGTAGGACATGAGACCCCGATGGGAAATATTCACTAGACCGTAAGAAGAACTAAACACCATAATAACCATTACACACATAAAGTGGAACTTTACAACTATTTGAGGCTGAAAGAGCCAGGACCCAATATCTTTTGAAGCCAAAAGTCCCAATAGAAGCCGCTGTAGAACCAATCTGGCAGTCAATCCCACCCCCACCATATGCATTGTGGGTCAGCCCACCCCGTTGTTGCAAAGACACGCGGAACGGAACCCTGCATCATGAGGATGAAGATCCATGCTGGAAACCTGTTGAGCGTGCATGTGTAGGAACGCAATGAGGCCGTTTTCTGCAAACACATTGTCTGCCCTTGTTCTAGAGGGACTGAATCCTATAGTCCAGGAAAACTCTTCCGTGCCAACCCAAAATGATCATTCCTTTGGCTAGGAATCGAGATGTATCTCTGCAACCACTATACTGTCTGAACACAACAACCAAAGTTTGTCCACCAAAACTGCAGTTATTAGGATGACACCCCAGAAGGAAGAGCAATGTCTTGAGAACTGAACCAAGTATTATTTTTGTCCGAAACCCGGTGAAACACAAGGGCTCCTGGTTAAACCAAACAGAGCTACAACAGAGCAAGTGAAAGAATGTCTCTTTGGGAAGGGGAACGGTCTAGAACTGAAAACGAACCTCAGGGCACAAAGGCAAATGCTCCCCCTTCCTGTCCAACCTCAAAACAAAGTATTTTTCAGAAGATAGACCCGTTAAACTTAGGCCCATCTTGAGAGAAGGGCTTAAAAAAAAATGACCCAGCCTAGGCCCAACTGTCCACCAAGACCCTCCAGTACAAAGAAACCTGCCCCTTCAAGGCCCGATTAATTCAGACTTACAGCTGTTCATGAATGAGAGCCGATTCTACTAAGGGAAGAAACTCCTGAGGGTCTGTGCATCTACACTTAAAACTGAATCAAATTTATCTTAAATGCTGCTGAAGCCCTTCTCCCAGGCTGCCCCACATAAATGATTGTCAGTTCTTACCAGGTGTTCCCTAGGGGAAATACTAGTGACTTATGAATGTCGTACTGCCAGCGGAGGATAAACTGATCCTCCTAAATCTTCTCTAGCCTTGGAGGCAGGGAGCTGTGAAAGTACCCTAGAAACATTCAAAGGGGAATGACAATCTGGTCAAACCATATACCAGCAGCTTCTAAACCACAGCTTTGCTTTGAAGTCATAACTGTCTGTGGGACCTGCCCACGAGAAGGAAGGATTCCAAAACTAAATGCGCAGAATAGGGAACTAAGACTCCCAATGGCCTGACGAGCCTAACTGCACAACTACTGACTGGCTGAGGGTCCACCCAACCAATTCTTTGTTCCGTGCAAGGAAAAATGTGTCTCAGCTAAGCTTTGGAAGTTTCTCTCCTAACGTTGAGCAAAGGCCTTCAATATGGTAAGGATTCAGCTTTTACCCATCCAGTAAATTAAGGAACTGTGTACGCCCGGACCCATTTCACTAAAACAATTAGACTTCTAGTATAGGTCTCCCCAACAGCAGGATTCGCAGAAATGACTGTGAGGGATATTAAAATAACAGGTTAGATTAAGAACGCATAACTCGCCTTAAGTATACAACATTTCTGAAATAGGACGTAGATAACTGTCTTAAAGGCACTCTCCTTGGCGGCTGTATATAAGCCAGTATTTTGATAGTAAATAAAGTTAAAATTATACTACCTTCACTGAGTGGGTATGTGGATTTAAAGTTGAGTCTTAACACATAGTAGGGGTTGCCAGGGATACTACCATATTAGGTAAGAAGGTATAATACTGCACAATGAATAATTAAAGGTACACAAGTTTTTCACAGAAGTTTCTCCAACCTGCCTCCCATGTATAGAAGTGATTTTCCAACACTCAAAGATGTCCTGGGATGGGGGGGTGCCCCCCGATAAGCTTATAAAAAGTGAAGGATAAGACAAAGCGCTCAAGATGTAAGGTATAGGAATGTCTATGATGTATATACACCAACTTGTGACTGTAATTTGAATACATCACTTGTGGCCCCCTCCTACCCTTGAACCATTCTGCCCTTCTCCTTATTATTCAATCATCAATTTCCACACCCACACATTATATATTCACTCATAACCTTTGAAAAAGTCACCAGTGTGGCGAAATGTGTTGGAACCTGCCCCTACAATTCGTCTATCACTTTGTGCTTGTATTGCATCTTCTGACACACATATAGTTTACGTGTGCGGTTTTATTTCAACAGTGACTACTTATTACCAGTCCCCCCCTCCCATTTTCCTGAATGCTGCATCCCAGTACACAAACACGGGAACCAGGACCGGACTGAACAAAGATCAGAAGCAGGAACTCTAAAGGCGCATGACCTGGGGATTCCCTTACTGACAGTACAGGGCTTGCAGAGACCAGGTAACGAAAGGTGCACAGGAAAAGAGCAGCAACCAGACCACAGAAGCCACAGTCATTGTATACTAGTAGACTATACATACGTGATACACTATATGCGTACTTCTTGTGCCTTGCCTGCTTTATATACCTTGTACCTCTGTCTTTGGTACCAATGAACTCACACAGTCAGTCAGGCAAGCTGAGCAACACTGTCCTATATAGAGAGTAACACATTGTAGACAAGGACATCCTACACCATTAACCAATCAAGAATCCACCACTGTATTAACAGTGTTGTGACTACTCAGTAATACTCGCCTAGGTTGTCATTAATTGAATATATTAACTGTTACTTGGCTGGACTGTTCATTATAGACTGCCAATCCCCCTTCTAGTTTATAGCTGTATATCTGCATCCATCAGACATTCCTACACCTCAAAGCTTGAGCACTTCTGCTTCTATATGCCTCCTATGTATAAGAAAAGATATGATGCTATAATATGAGGTAAGGATAGAAGTACAGTTTTTATATATAAGTATTTTAACAAATTATATAAAGGCTGACCTCCTGTACACTTCAAAAGGTTCTAAAAACGCAGACAACTCCGAAAGAAAATTAATATAATAATGAACTCTTGTGATCTTCTTTACTAAAGGTATTAAAACACAAACAAGAGTGTCCTGCGGTTTTAAACCCACAAACACCTCATTAACTGTAGATAGTAATGTAGTAGCTAAAAATAAAAGTATCCATATTTTTATGGTTAGGTAACTGAAGTCACATTGGAGAGACTTAACACCTTAAGGTAACCCAAATTTGCAACAGATGTGGTTTGTTAGTAGCCGCTAAGATTTGTATTGCAAAAAAGTAAGCCACACACACACACACACACACACACACACACACACAGACAGAAAGACAGAGAGATACAGAGACACAGAGAGAGATACAGAGAGAGAGATACAGAGAGAGAGAGAGAGAGATACAGAGAGAGAGAGAGAGAGAGAGAGAGAGAGAGAGAGAGAGAGAGAGAGAGAGTGTAGTAGCCGATTTGTATTGCAAAAAAGTAAGCCACACACACACACACACACACACACACACACACACAGACAGAAAGACAGAGAGATACAGAGACACAGAGAGAGATACAGAGAGAGAGGAGAGATCAGGGGCATAGAGAGACACAGAGAGAGACAGAGACACAGAGACACAGAGACACAGAAACATAGAGACACAGAGATAGAGACACAGAGACAGAGAGACAGAGACACAGAGACACAGAGACACAGAAACATAGAGACACAGAGATAGAGACACAGAGACAGAGAGACAGAGACACAGAGACACAGAGACACAGAAACATAGAGACACAGAGATAGAGACACAGAGACAGAGAGACAGAGACACAGAGACACAGAGACACAGAAACATAGAGACACAGAGATAGAGACACAGAGACAGAGAGACAGAGACACAGAGACACAGAGACACAGAAACATAGAGACACAGAGATAGAGACACAGAGACAGAGAGACAGAGACACAGAGACACAGAGACACAGAAACATAGAGACACAGAGATAGAGACACAGAGACAGAGAGACAGAGACACAGAGACACAGAGACACAGAAACATAGAGACACAGAGATAGAGACACAGAGACAGAGAGACAGAGACACAGAGACACAGAGACACAGAAACATAGAGACACAGAGATAGAGACACAGAGACAGAGAGACAGAGACACAGAGACACAGAGACACAGAAACATAGAGACACAGAGATAGAGACACAGAGACAGAGAGACAGAGACACAGAGACACAGAGACACAGAAACATAGAGACACAGAGATAGAGACACAGAGACAGAGAGACAGAGACACAGAGACACAGAGACACAGAAACATAGAGACACAGAGATAGAGACACAGAGACAGAGAGACAGAGACACAGAGACACAGAGACACAGAAACATAGAGACACAGAGATAGAGACACAGAGACAGAGAGACAGAGACACAGAGACACAGAGACACAGAAACATAGAGACACAGAGATAGAGACACAGAGACAGAGAGACAGAGACACAGAGACACAGAGACACAGAAACATAGAGACACAGAGATAGAGACACAGAGACAGAGAGACAGAGACACAGAGACACAGAGACACAGAAACATAGAGACACAGAGATAGAGACACAGAGACAGAGAGACAGAGACACAGAGACACAGAGACACAGAAACATAGAGACACAGAGATAGAGACACAGAGACAGAGAGACAGAGACACAGAGACACAGAGACACAGAAACATAGAGACACAGAGATAGAGACACAGAGACAGAGAGACAGAGACACAGAGACACAGAGACACAGAAACATAGAGACACAGAGATAGAGACACAGAGACAGAGAGACAGAGACACAGAGACACAGAGACACAGAAACATAGAGACACAGAGATAGAGACACAGAGACAGAGAGACAGAGACACAGAGACACAGAGACACAGAAACATAGAGACACAGAGATAGAGACACAGAGACAGAGAGACAGAGACACAGAGACACAGAGACACAGAAACATAGAGACACAGAGATAGAGACACAGAGACAGAGAGACAGAGACACAGAGACACAGAGACACAGAAACATAGAGACACAGAGATAGAGACACAGAGACAGAGAGACAGAGACACAGAGACACAGAGACACAGAAACATAGAGACACAGAGATAGAGACACAGAGACAGAGAGACAGAGACACAGAGACACAGAGACACAGAAACATAGAGACACAGAGATAGAGACACAGAGACAGAGATATGTATACACCCCCACACAGATAGATAGATAGATAGATAGATAGATAGATAGATAGATAGATAGATAGATAGATAGATAGAATTACAGAGAAAGAGATACAGAGAGAGGGAGAAAGAGATAAAGAGAGAGAGACACAGAGAGAGAGAGACGCAGAGAGAGAGAGATGCAGAGAGAGATGGAGAGAGAGAGGGATACAGAGAGAGATACAGAGATAGAGAGATAGAGAGAGATACAGAGAGAGAGAGAGAGAGAGAGAGAGAGAGAGAGAGATACAGAGATAGAGAGATACAGGGAGAGATACAGAGAGAGAGAGAGAGAGAGAGATGCAGAGAGAGAGAGAGAGAGAGAGAGAGATACAGAGATGCAGAGAGAGAGATGCAGAGAGAGAGATACAGTGAGAGAGAGATACATATATATCTATACACCCTCCACATGCACTACCTTACATTACACATAATAACAAACATACACCCCCTTACACTTCACTCCACACATATGTATGTATGTATACACCCCCCCACACACATACACCCTCTTACACTACACCTCACATATACACCCCTCACACTACACAGCACACAAGGTTTCTTACACTAACATAATATTTTTAGACCTTTGAAACTTTGCCACTCAAGCTCTAAAATGCAATAAAATTAGAACATTAAGGCTGGAGCCTTAATGGACATGTTCCTTAAGCTATACAGACATGGTATATCATCACATCCTGTTGTTCGCTGCAGATTCAGCACTATCATGGAGTGAGATTGCTGTCAATCACAAAATGGTGGAGCTGCTTATTCACAAATGTGTGTACTCTAATTCACAGATGTGTGTATTTTATGCAACTGAAGGATTGAGCAGCTATGTAGCATAAAAGAAAGTACCCACAACAGCAGCAATTGGGATCATTAGGTAATTACATTATTAAAATTTTTCATTTTTTTTTACAAGAAATAAGATCAATTTCAGAATGTCTTATTTCAAAGACAAATATTTATGTATCCTTTAAAAGATTTGTCAATTGTAATATAAGCAAGTATGTTCAACTAGTTTAGTTGAGTGATCGGATAATTACACATAGACATATTGTAGATGATTTAAATGATTACGTAGCGTAATTGTGAACGTATGGGCCATTCACGTATGTGTCACGTAAATACTTACATGTGGGCCTGCCAATTTTACGTTTTACAAAAATACGTCTAAAATACGTTATGTAGGCGGGGGTTTGTATTTAAAGTGTACAGTATGGGCATGCTTAGCTGCGTAAATACATGTTGCCCATACGTACGTGTGCGGATCACATCGGTTACGTTGCTAAAAGTTAAGGTAGGGTTTGGAAAGCGTATCTTGGGCAAAATACGTACATTCAAGGGGTGTGACAAGGGGAGTGTATAGAAGGTACGCACGTGTAAATACGCTACACCAGTAAACGTATTGCAAAAGTAGTTCTGGATCTACCCCATTGTTATATATGTTGCTATTTATAAAACATGACTGAATGGGAGTCATACTAGGAATATATTTTCTGAAAGTAGTCAGACCTTTACTTGCAAAGACAGAATGTGTGTGCGCTAAACTACAGCAGGTGACTAGTGATGCAGCTTACCACCCAATGCCCTTGCTCTCCTCTTAAATAAAAACACAGAGCAAGGCCTTTTCTGCGCATGAGAATTGAGCAAACAAACTACTGTGGGTGCAGAGGGAGCAGCTGCATCAAAGCTTCCAACTCATGTGTCATAATCTCTTCACTGCTGGTAATCAAACCCACAAATTTGTAAATTAGAAGCTACACCATTTTGTGAGTGACAAAAAATCTCACTCCATGATAGGGCTGAATCTGCAGCGAACGACAGGATGTGATGATATACCATGTCTGTATAGCTTAAGGAACACGTCCATTAAGGCTCCAGGTAAAGTTTCAAAGGTCTAAAAATGTTATGTTAGTGTAGGAAACCTTAATCAGACATGGTGTGCTTGTGTGTGTATATATATATATATATATATATATATATATACAGAGGCGGAACTACCGGCGGTGCAAGTGGTGCATGGCACAGGGGCCCATGAAGATAAGGGGGCCCACAGCAGCCACTGCAT
>WWET01004305.1:83998-102495 GCA_011038615.1 Limnodynastes dumerilii
ATATATATATGTTAAAAAGAAGCTGACTTACCCCCACGTCCAAAGCACCTCGCACGCCACAACCCAGAAGATGCCAATCCCCCCATGGAGTCAGGTTACCCCGGCAACGAAGGCAAAGACGGCAACTGCCCGTGATTGGCTGCGGGGCCAGGAGGGGGCGTATGGTCAGCCTCTGTTTAAAAACATATGATCGTGACAGCATCTGTGCAATGCAAGGATGTCTAAGCAAATTACACACTTAAAATAAGCCATGAAAGGGTCAAAAATTATATATAACAAATAAGAGCATATGCGTCAAAATCCACAAACAGTGAGAAGCATGTACTGACACAAAATAAACAATAAAATCAGTGCGCCGGCAGGTGCAGGTACTGGCAGCTTATACTGGTCCAGGGTGCCGTCCACAAGCCCCCTAACCATATACATGGCATTGGGACAGACAGTGACAGAGAACAGCGGGAGGGTGGCATAATCAAATAGGGTCTCCAGGGCAAATATAAAGCCAAAAGAGCAAAATGTCAACATAAGTATTAACAAAACCCTATAAGCAAAACTTGCAAGGGTCAATTTCTACAGAATCCCATGTGTACATAAAGCAACAGCATATAACCAAAAACAAAAGGAACAAACTCTAGGTCAACAATATTAATAAGTGTATCCAAGACAGAGCAGTCCGTCAGTCCTTGACCTGATGCAGAACCTCAACATCAGCAATATGCTCCTAAACCAGAGAGCAGAAAGCAATAACACAATTGAAATATTGGAGGTGCCTAAAATGTCAATAAAGAAAAGCACATCATAATAAGCTGTCATGAAGAAACCAAGCTGCTAATAAGGTTTACAGAAAACAGGATAAAGGCAATTGTTCATTCAGTCTTGTTGGTGTAGTAGAGTTCAAATTGATCCATGTACTCTCACGTCTTTGCAGTACCAGATCTCTGTTGCCACCCCTAGTCAAGGGCGGGATATGGTCAATAGCCATGAACTTAAAATCTGCTGCGGTGTGTCTCAACAAAGCCCAATGTTTGGCCACAGGTTGGTCTTGCTTGTTACTCATCAATGCAGTTTTAATGGCAGATCTATGTAGGGCCATTCTTTCCCTTACCATTCTTCTGGTGTTGCCCACGTAGATCTTCCTGCATGGGCAAATAATAACATACACCACAAACCTTGTGGTGCATGAGATGACATGCCTAATTTTGAAGGTTTTGCCTGTGCTGGGATGTTGAAAGCTGGATCCCGTTACCATTTGTCTACAGGTCGTACATCCCAGGCATTTGTAGCAGCCAGCAGGCTTAGTTAAGAAATGGATCTCCTGTCGAGGGCTAATGCTCCTAATATCGTTACGACAGAGATGATCTTTCAAATTCCTGGATCTGGTATGGCTATGCAGTATAGAACGAGTAGAAAAATTTGGAATCGAGTTATCAGTGGTAATAATTGGCCATAATGCTTTAGAGGCCCTTTTTTTGAAAAAAAACTCAAGTGGTCAAACTGTGAGACCCATGGGATCCGTGTGTCTATCATATTATGTTGTTTGGGCTTAGCTATCAGCAAGGTGTCTCTTGATACCACCTATGCCCGCTTATATGCAGACTGAAGGATGCCTCGTCCATAGCCTCTTTCCTTGAATTTGTCCAAGGTTTCTCTCATCTGCTGGTCCGCTGTTATAGGGTCACTATTGATCCTCTTGATCCTAATTAGCTGAGAGTAGGGCAATGATTTGATCAGATTACTAGGATGGTGGCTCCTCGCATGTAGGAGTGTGTTCCTATCAGTGGGTTTGTTATAAGCACACGTTGAGAGCCTCACATTATTGTTACAGACAAGAACATCTAGAAAAGCTATTTCTTTGCTGTTAATAGTGTAAGTAAACTTGATGGTTGCGTGCATGGTATTGATCCTAGACATCGCAGCGATAAAGTGATCATTGGTGCCCATCCAAATCATAAAGATATCGTCTATGTAGCGAACAAACAGGGAGATCAAACCTGTGCAGTCGGGATTTCGGAGAAACAGGGTGCGTTCAACATCAAACATGAATGTATTCGCATATGTCGGGGCCACATTGCTGCCCATAGCGCAACCCTGTTGTTGCAAGTAATACTTGCCATCAAAATAAAAGTAGTTACAAGTAAGAATCTTTTGAAGCATTTCCAGCAGTAAAGTGACAGGAGGACCACTGTAATCATCACTGCTCTCCAATAATCTCTTTACATCCTCTATACCATCCCTATGTGGGATATTAGTATAGAGGCTGCTGACATCAATGGTACACATCCAAAATTGCTCAGGGAGGTCTTGGATCTTCCCTAAAACATTCAAGAAGTGTGAAGTATCCCGCAGGTATGTATCTTGCTTCTGAACCACTGGCTGTAGAAAGAAATCAACGAATTTCGATAGAGGTTGCAAAACCGAGTCCCTTGCTGAAATAATCGGCCTGCCGGGGGTTCTCTCAGATTTTTGTGGATCTTGGGGATAGTGTACAATATTGGTGTCTTCGGAAATTTGACCATGAGTGCTTCAGCTACTTTGGGAGGCAAAATTCCATCCTCCAATGCTTTGGTCAGTAATGAGTCGACTTGTGCCTTGATGTCTGGCGTAGGATCCTTGCTAAGGGGTGCATAGACCTCTGTGTCGCCTAATTCGCGATAGATCTCATTGCAATATTGGGTCCTGGTCTGCAGAACAATGGCCCCACCTTTATCGGCGGGTCTGATCACTAATTCATCATCCGATTTCAAACTTTGGAGTGCCCTCCACTGTACCTTGTTCAGATTATGTTGCTTTGTAGACATTTGATCATCTGCTTTGCTTTCTTAGAAAATTCTTAATGGAAGGGTTGATAGTGGTCGGCTCAAAGGTAGAGGTAGGTTTAAATCTGCCATATTTGGCATCAATATTGTTAGGCGTATATGGACGTGCATCAAAATATTCCTTAAGTTTCAAGGTCCGACTGAACCTATGGTGGTCGATCTTCCACTGTAAGGGCTTAAAATTGTTGGTTGGGATAAACGAAAGTCCATAACTAAGGATCAATTTCTCCGCTTGGGATAAGGATCTGTCCGTCAGGTTCACTATGACGTCTTGGTTGATCGGAGAACTCTTGGCTCTACTACACTGACCCCCCCCTCCGGATGGGCCTGCTCGACCTCTTCCCCTTGTGCCACCTCTGCGTCCCACCGGTGGTTTGTTTAAAAAACCCGGTTGAGAGTTGGACCCTGAGCCTTCTGCCTCACTGTCCGAGGTTCCTGGCCCACTAGAGAAGTCGGTGGTAGATTTACTATTATACCGTCGGTTCCTGTTGAACTGGCGTTTGGGTACCATCATCATTGTTCCGGAAAACCATGGATAAATTAGATTCTCCACATATTGTCTCTTGACTTTACTGAGTTTCTCTTTCTTGAATTTAACCACCTCATCAGTGTGTTTTTTATTTGAAACTGTAATTTTTCCAACCACTCCTCAATGGTATCCTCTTCAAGGGTCTTGCGATGGCTATGTTCCTCTCCTCTTGAAGTCTTTTGACCTCTTTACCACTGATAACTCGATTCCAAATTTTTCTACTTGTTCTATACTGCATAGCCATACCAGATCCAGGAATTTGAAAGATCATCTCTGTCGTAACGATATTAGGAGCATTAGCCCTCGACAGGAGATCCATTTCTTAACTAAGCCTGCTGGCTGCTACAAATGCCTGGGATGTATGACCTGTAGACAAATGGTAACGGGATCCACCTTTCAACATCCCAGCACAGGCAAAACCTTCAAGATTAGGCATGTCATCTCATGCACCACAAGGCTTGTGGTGTATGTTATTATTTGCCCATGCAGGAAGGTCTACGTGGGCAAGACCAGTAGAATGGTAAGGGAAAGAATGGCCCTACATAGGTCTGCCATTAAAACTGCATTGATGAGTAACAAGCAAGACCAACCTGTGGCCAAGCATTGGGCTTTGTTGAGACACACCGCAGCAGATTTTAAGTTCATGGCTATTGACCATATCCTGCCCTTGACTAGGGGTGGCAACAGAGATCTGGTACTGCAAAGACGTGAGAGTACATGGATATTAAATTTGAACTCTACTACACCAACAGGACTGAATGAACAATTGCCTTTATCCTGTTTTCTGCAAACCTTATTAGCAGCTTGGTTTCTTCATGACAGCTTATTATGATGTGCTTTTCTTTATTGACATTTTAGGCACCTCGATATTTCAATTGTGTTATTGCTTACTGCTCTCTTGTGACTTTGGTTTAGGAGCATATTGCTGATGTTGAGGTTCTGCATCAGGTCCAGGACTGGCGGACTGCTCTGTCTTGGATACACTTATTAATATTGTTGACCTAGAGTTTGTTCCTTTTATTTTTGGTTATATGCTGTTGCTTTATGTACACATGGGATTCTGTAGAAATTGACCCTTGCAAGTTTTGCTTATAGGGTTTTGTTAATGCTTATGTTGACATTTTGCTTTTTTGGCTTTATATTTGCCCTGGAGACCCTATTTGATTATGCCACTCTCCCGCTGTTCTCTGTCACTGTCTGTCCCAATGCCATGTATATGGTTAGGGGGCTTGTGGACGGCACCCTGGACAGTATAAGCTGCCAGTACCTGCACCTGCCGGCGCGCCAATATTATTGTTTATTTGGTGTCAGTACATGCTTCTCACTGTTTGTGGATTTTGATGCATATGCTCTTATTTGTTATATATAATTTTTGACCCTTTCATGGCTTATTTTAAGTGTGTAATTTGCTTAGACATCCTTGCACTGCACAGATGCTGTCACGATCATATGTTTTTAAACAGAGGCTGACCATACGGCCCCTCCTGGCCCCGCAGCCAATCACGGTCAGTTGCCGTCTCCGCCTTCGTTGCCGGGGTAACCTGACTCCATGGGGGGTTTGGCGTCTTCCGGGTTGTGGTGCGCGAGGTGCTTTGGACGTGGGGGTAAGTCAGCTTCTTTTTAACTTCTATATATATAGGCTGTGTAGCATATGTCCTTGTTATCTGCCTGTATATTCCCTGATGAAAGTTACTAAAACGTAACTGAAACGTTGGATGAACTTTATGGAACAATAAAGTAATTTTTCTGTTTTTCACTGTATCCAAGTCTCCGTGAGTGCCATAATTTTCATTGGACTTGTATTCTCATTGTGTATGAGCACCAGGAGCACGTTGATTTCTACTTGTGAGTGCCAGTTCTGCATTGGATTTATATATATATGCAGCTTGAGGGAGACTGATAAAGTTCTGCATCCTCTTGTTGATTATCATAGACTGCTGATAACATATGTTATCATAGACTGATTTATTAAAAGACCTCTTCACAAGACATTTCAGCTATTACGGCTCCTAACATCTTTTCTCTGGAGATAGGTGGCGCTGGGTCCAGCTAGGTTCCCGGCTGCAGAATCCGGCTTTTACCTAATCCTGGGAAGCTTTGAGGTGTTATATGGTATTGGTCTGAATGGTTATACACAGACACATGCTACAAGTAACAGCCCAGTATTTCCCTGCATGTCCCTCACATTGGGCCTGATTTGTCTAAGGCGGATACTCTCCATGTTCACTAACTGTGAAGAGTTCCCCTGTTTACACAGTAACCTCACACTTATTATCAGAGGAAGGATAGGGGGATATAGGTTATATATAACATCCCATAGCAGAGAAGATGTTCATGTCTTACCTGGAGATCTAAGATAAAGAACCTTGGGTCCTATCTGTGATGTGTCCTGTAGCAGAGATTATGAGGCAGAAATGAATACAACTCCTTTCACTTTGTTGTGACTTCCTCTCTCTCTTTCACCATTTCCTGACTGTATTAGGAAATTCTCTGAATAGTTGTTTCTTGATATAGAAATACAGAACTAGAAACTGGAAACGAGATGTCAGGTTATTAGCAGGACATTGTCTCCTCTCTCTACTTCAATAAATAGAGACAATTATGGGGTCAGTTTGTATGTTTTCTATAAGCAGCAAACGTCTGAGGACTTGCTCACACCACATTCAGCCAAGCATACCCTTAACGAAATAAATGACACAGAGACTTGTGTGGCATTAAAATAGGAGACATAGTTTATTAATTGGTGGCCAGATTGTAATTTTTGAGTATATCTTTTAGAAAGGATCTTGCAGGTGGCCCGACAGCAGTTGAGGTCACTGGGATGTAATACACATATCAGGACAAGCACCCCTTGTCCTCAACACTCCCAATTGATCGCTCACCTAGATCATGCAACCCAATCACGAAAACCATACCCCCAGTACCCGAGGATGGCTTACCCAGGCCCAGCCGATAGGCTAATGCCCAGGAGTATTACCATGAATGGGTTGTGATCTAAGTTGAGTTAGAATTTCTGTTCCCGAATGCACGAAATGTTATAGCTGACTACATACATATATATACACACATACATACATACATACATACATATATATACACATATATACATACATATATACATACATATATACACACATACATACACACACACACATATACATACATACTCTTTTCACTCTATTAAAAAAAAAAGTTGGAACAGTCCTAATAGGCTCAGTCCAATCCAAATCTGTCACACAGGTTCTTGTAGTTCTTGTATAAACTGCATCTTCCCCTTTAAAATGATGATCTTTTGAAACCGTCCGAGTACACTTAAAACTGAATCACAAGGAAAGGGGGCGCATCATCGTGTTATACAGTATTCAATAGGAAATCACCAGCACAATGAAACATTATGAGAATGAGAACGAGATGTGCAGCACGCAGAGTCTGGAGTTCTCCTGTAGAAAGCTGCAGCTGATCCAACCAGAGAGGTGTAGCGGGCGTCCCAGCGCGTTTCGTCACAGCAGACTTCGAAGCGATATGCTGATGACCAAGTATTAATCTGGTACTTAATGTTTTATTGTGCTTGTGATTTCCTATTAAATAATGTATAACATGATAAAGCGCCACCTTTCCTTGTAAAAATGGACTGATTACCATGTTTCTGGCCAATCAGCTTCCTTGTAAGCTTACTGGATTTTGAGACGAGTCAATCTGGCAAAAGATTGTTTGCAGGCCAACCCTGCATATGATCATAAAGGGCTAAAATCAAATCATATTTGCAAATCAAAGGAGAACTACGCTGGTCATTCCGAGAAAGGTTGTTCTGAAGAAATCTAATTATATAGTGGCACTAACACTAACAAGACTGATAAACTGATATGTACAATAATTATTATCAAGGAGAATACTGAAATGCAGAAAAACCTAATAAAAATAATAAAGATAAGAATAAGCAATGGTCGCAGGCCAAATGATCGGTGGTGATATACCAAACAGTGTGTGCCAAATTAAACAAAAGTTTAGCCACGCCCCCTTCTTATATAGTAAAAACGAGTGGTGTGTATACAAGAGGATAACATAAATCCAGCACCTAAAATATATCTTTAATAGTTTACCTTTAAATATAATTCTAAAAACATAAATGAATGCACAAAAAAATGATGTGTACTTGTGTTGCCAAACCACACTAACAAATATGTAATGGGATCAGTGCTCGAAGTGGGCCGATATACGGCGGTATGGCATACTGCCACTTCTGTGAGCCGGCTCCGAGTAAGAATACAGCTGCTTTAAGATGCTATGAGCGGCTGTATTTTAACTCAGTGCTGGCTCACAGAAGTGATAGTATGCCATATCTACTTGCTTCTCTTGTGCGGCACAGGAGCTTTGCCTTTAACAGAGCTGGCTGTGCATTAGACTGCAGAGCACGCGCCACAGAGGAGGGAGCCAGAAGATGCAGGAAAGGTAAGTTTATTAGCGGTCTTTTAGAAAGTAGATGGGGAATGGGGATTTGAAATGGGGGAGTGGGAAGCTGGACATGAAAGTGGCAATAAGAATGGACCCATAG
The DNA here is from genome assembly GCA_011038615.1 of Limnodynastes dumerilii. NCBI lineage: Eukaryota > Metazoa > Chordata > Amphibia > Anura > Limnodynastidae > Limnodynastes > Limnodynastes dumerilii. The sequence goes on from WWET01004305.1 coordinate 91,896, forward strand.
AGAGGAGCAATAATTCTGGCTGGCAACAGAAGGAGGGACAATAAGGCTGGGTGGACACAAACAAAGTGGGGGGCAATAAGGCTGGCTGGACACAGGACGGGCAATAAAACTGGTGGACACAAAGAGGGGGGCTATAAGACTGGCTGGACACACAGAGGGGGCAATAAGACTGGGTAACTTGGAGGGGACAATAAGGCTGACTGCACACAAAGTTGGGGCAATAAGCAATAAGGCTAGCTGGACGCTCATAAAAAAGAGGGGACTATAAGACAGATGGGCACACAGAGGGGGCTATAAGACTGGGTAAACTGAACGAGCGGGCAATAAGGCTGCCTGGACACTTATAAAGAGGGGGTTATAAGACTGGCTGGGCACAAAGAGGGGGCTTTAAAACTGGGTAAACTGAAGGTGGAGGCAATAAGGCTGACTGCACACAAATAAAGTGGGACGTAATAAGGCTGTCTAGACACAGGAGGGGCAATAAGGCTGGGCAAACTGAAGGAGTGGACAATAAGGCTGACTGCACATAAATAAAGTTGGGGTAATAAGGCTTGCTGGACACAGGAGGGACAATAAGGTTGGGGCTATAGGACTGGGTGAACATGGAGAGGGGGCAATAAAACTGTTTGGACAAACGAGTATATAATAACGCTGACTGGATACAAATAAAGAGGGGGCAATAAGGCTGACTGGACACAGAAGGAAGGGGCATTAAGGCTGGTTGGCAACACAGAAGGAAGGGGCAATAAGGACACACAAAAGAAGAGGTAATAAGGTTGGATGGACAAACAGAAGCAGGGAACAATAAGACTGACTGGACTCAGATAAAGAAGGGGGCAATATGGCTGACTGGACATAGGAGTAGGGGCAATAAGGCTGGTTGGTAACACAAAGAAGGGGCTATAAGTCTGGCTGAACACAATGAGGGGGCAATAAGGCTGCCTGGACACTCATAAAGAGGGGGTAATAAGACTGGCTGGGCACAAAGAGGGGGCTTTAAGACTGGGTAAACTGAAGGTGGAGGCAATTAAGCTGACTGCACACAAATAAAGTGGGGGTAATAAGGCTACCTGGACACAGGAGGGGCAATAAGGCTGGGCAAACTGAAGGAGGGGACAATAAGGCTGGCTGGACAAAGAAGGCGGGGCAATAAGACTGATTGGTCAAACAAAAGGAGGGGCAATAATGCTGCTTAGACAGACAGAAGGAGGGGAGAATAAGGATAACTGGACAAAATTAAAGAGGGGAACAATAAAGCTGTCTGGACACAACAGGAGGGGTAATATGGCTGGGTGGACACTCATAAAGAGGGGGCTATAAGACTGGGTGGACAAAAAATGGGGCAATAATGGTGCTTGGACAAACAGAAAGAGGGGACAATAAGACTGGCTGGACACAAAAGGAGGGGCAATAAGGCTGTGTGGACACTCATAAAAGGATATACGTCCCTAGAAATGGCCCTGTGTGGAGCTATCATTGTTTTTCTCTAGTGGTAACCACATTATTTAAATAAACATGAAGCGTTCAGTGTAGAAATCATGACCCAAGTGACATGTACACAATCCGATTACTTATTGTTGACCTGTTTACTTTGCGAAACTCAAGATACATCTGGTGCTGAAATTTTCATACCCCCACTTCTAAATTTCCACTTCGAGCACTGAATTGGATCATATCTGAATGGTCTTAAACAGTACCATAGCACCAATGATGTAATAGATCCAAAAAGCTGAATACCATTGAGACAATAAATAGTGCAAACAATGGGCTGGATCCAGACCTTGTTAAGTGCATGAACTTAGTTACTCCTGGGCTAAACTATGTTGATTTCAGGGGAGTCATATTTCATCTGTTGCAAACATTATTAGCGTTGAGAGGTGATGTTTCCTAACCCACGTCTATATAACAGTGTAAAAGCAAAGATGGTCAGTATCTGTGTGCAGTACGCAATTTAAAGATATATCCCTGCATGCAAAGAATACAATTAATTTGGCTCCCCCTGAAATCAACATGGTTTAGCCCTTGAGTAAAACAGCTTTAGAAAACAGAAAAGACCAATCTAGGCGCTCAGTGAATCTCAGTAGCCACTCCAATTGCAATTTACCCACTAAACGCAGCTGGTATAAGGGATAGTGATTCCCTAATAAAGAACAAAAATAGAAAAAGACTACCAGCGCTGTAGTAATGGAAAAAAACAACAATAAAAATATCAATGAATCAAATATATATTCAAAATAAATAGTGAAAAATATATATCGCTAGAAATTAATCTAATCAAGCCTTCTTAAAAACAAACAATTTATTACAATTCACAGTCTGGTACCAGACAAATTAAAAACAAAAAAAAATATAGTGTAACTACTACAATAAAATAATTAAATTGGACCAGAATGTATAAAAACACCCTAAACCACAACTATGGCAATATTAGATATAGTGGATCCACTTATATAGGGAATAGCAATGGAGATCCTGATGATAGCTAGTGCACGAGTGGGATAGCGATATATATCTTGATGGTGGTAGCAAGTATCATGCACTCTCGCTCTCCAAACAACGGTAATTAAATATTTTAGTAGCCAAGTCCCTTTATTTGGTGCCGTGATGGAAAAAGGCAGTCTTTATATGCATGGGACAGAAATAAACATGGTAATTAGGCTATATCAGCAAGTACCACTATATAACTATGAAAAAAATCTCAGTCCACTTCGCTTATGAGAATATAAGAGGGAGCCTTCCTAGCATGTAAATGGTCCAAGCTCAGATGTTAGATGCCGTTAGACAGCCCAATGTCTGTATATTAAAAAAAAAAAAAAAAAAAAAAAATAAAAAAAAAAAAAAAAAAAAGACACTCACGTTTAGATATAGCTCCTGCCAGTGTGCCAGGGAGGGTTTCTAATCAATAGTTGGTGGATTAGGGATGACCGGTAAATAAAACAACAAGTACCAAACCAAGATCGTACTTGGGGCCAGATCCACACACGGCATGTTTTCCGTACATGCGGGAGTCTGTTCATCCGATAGAGAGGTGAGTTAACACCCCGTCACTCCCCCTCTCTTGTGCGGGCTTTAAGGCAGCTTAAGCTACCTTAGCTTACCTTAAGTAAATTGTGCGCATCAGCGGTCCGTACAACCACTGATTCACATAAGTGTGGGAGCCAATTCCCACACTGTACAATTAGCATGCTTCGCCCCGCCCACTTTAGCAGGTGGATAGGAAGCACAGCCCCTTCTTTCGGAAATGGGCTTGTACGGAATTAAGTTCCGTACGATTCTTGCTATGCTAGTGTTACCTACAAGTCTTGCTACGTTAGTATTACTGTCGTAAAACTAGCGTAATATCTGGAGAACGCATGCAAGTCCGGATCCGGTCCTTGATACTCTAGATTTGTAGAATTCAGATCAGCAGAGCAGATATCATGCATTGAAGGGAAGAGAGTCTGTGGCTGGGGACGCCAGCACTCCATCTATGGGAATATTTAACATTTGATATTTATTGTTGATCTACAAGATAGTGCTAACTGCAGTTTCTATCAGTTGCACGCCAGACCTGGCATGGTGGCGGGAGGCGTTTCCACTGTGGTTCGTGCGTTGTTTTACCACACATGTGTATATTGATACACCTATCATACAACTGACCATACCGTTTGTGCCACCCGATGTGTGGACACCCTCCTGGGCTGATTGGCAGGAGATGTACTCTCATGTGAACTATTTTTTTTACCAGTTTGATTTCATCAACAACGGTCTTCACTTACCATCCAGTTACTGAGATTCTATTACCCACTGATGTTGTTTACTGGCCTATTTTGCAATACTGCAACATTGTATAAACTTCTCACAAAATCATTTTGTAAATTTGCAACAAGTACGGTCTTGGTTTATATATTTCACATTGGGACTTGTTCTTTCATTTACCAGTCAGCACCAAACCACCAAATATTGATTAGAAACCTGCCCTGGCCCACTGGCGGGAGGTAAGTCTAAATGTGACTGTCTGTTTTTTGTATACGGACATTGGAGCAGATCCAGAACAATGTTTTCGTGCATATTTACGCGAGGCAGAGACGTAAAACCGCGATTTGGTATGTACTAAGCATGCACACGACAGATGATACGCTACGTAACGTAACTCTAAGCGTAAGGGCCTTTCTCGTATCAGTTGCGAGGGGGCGTGCCAGCCTTACGACATCCGAAATTACGCTTCTTAGGCGTGTTTTAGGCATTTAAATAGTACGGTATGGGCGTGCTTAGCAGCGTAACTACAGACAATCTATACGTGCATGAGCGGATCAGAGTGGTTATGCTGCCAAAAGTTAAGGTAGGGTTCTGAAAGCGTAAAGCGGCCAAAGTACGTACATGCAAGGGGAGTGCCAAAGGGAGTGTATGGAAGGTACGCTCGTGTAAATACGCTACACTAGTAAACGGATTGCAAGCGGAGATCTGGATCTACCCCATTGTTTGCACCATTTACCGTCTCAATAGTATTTAGCCATTCGGATATATTACATCATTGGAACTATTTAAGACCATTCAGATATCATCCAATTTCATCTTTGTTAGTGTGGTGTGGCAACACAAGTTTTATTGTTATTTTATTTGCTGGATCCATATTATAAACCTAATAGAACCAATATGGACGAGCGCTCCACAGTCAAAAAGAACTCAAACAAACATCTTTTTGTATTGAGAGTGTAAATATTCAATAGTAAAAAATTTATAATGTAAGATTCACTAAAACTTCTACAAAAAATGTAACAATTTATGGATCTATATTATCTTACTGTAAACACACCATTCGTTTTACTTTATAAACAGAGGGTGATCAACCACAAAGACGGTATTGAAAACCCTTCTTCTCACACCAGCCTATATAAGCCCACCAGACCCTGTGGAGCACAAGAAGCCAGTAAAAAAAATTCCAAATATAGTCTGCATAATCTGCTCAGAAAATCCTCTCGCTATTAGGATCTCGTATTCAACAGTCACACCATTAAAACTAAGCATTGCAGGACTTGAAGCAAAAGATAAGACCCTGGGAGAGCAGATCTGGACAATGAAGAAGTCTTCATCCAGGACTGACTGCTGGATAAAAAATATAGGTGTACCAAGACCTTCCTGGTCAGCCTCGGGGCACCAGAATCCGTAGCAATCCCTGCTGCTTTGTTCATTTCAGAAACCTTGGCAGCATTAGTAAGGGAGCAAATGCAAATGCTAGATGACTAATCTACATGAAATTGCATCCACACTTTGTGGTTGAGGTAGGATGCTGTGCTGCCTTAGTGATTGTTGACCGTATCCAGCGAGTGATCGACTGCTTAGAAGCAGGCTATCCCTTCTTCTGAGGATCATTAAGGACAAACAGGAAATCGGCCTTGTGAAAATATGCAGTTCTCCTGATGAAAGCCCTACGGATCTTTTCCACGTTCAAGTTTTCTGGAAGGTTGCAACCGCTGCATTGGAACCAGGGATGACTATCTCCTGAATAAGATGGAATCTTGACTACACCTTAGGCTGAAAGGAAGGGATAGTCCGAAGGACCAGTCTACTTTGGGAGAAAACTAAGAAGGTGGCTTACAGGAAAGGGCCCCAAACTCCGATACTCACCTGGTCTATACCATAGCGAGCAGAAAGGCTGCCTTCCAAGTAAAATACTTTAAATCCACTGATGATAAAGGTTCTTTCTGAAGTCCTGATAGAGCCACATTTAACTGCCTGAAGAATCATCTATACTTCTGGCCTGGATGCCAGTTTCCTCTGGAAGTATATAGAAAAGGCTGAGATCTGGACTTTAAGGGAGCCCAGTCTTAAGGCTAAATCCAGGCCTCTCTGAAGAACTGGAAGACTAAAACTAGAGGTATGAGCCTTACACCACTGGATATATTTCCGCCAGATCATATATAGTGGGACGCAGACACTCGCTTACGTGCCTTCATCATGGTCTGATTGACCTGAGAAGACAACCCTTTAACTGCTAGAATGCTGGATTCAACAGCCACTTCGTTAAAGCCACACAAGGGAGGTCCTGGTGATAGAAGGGGCCTTGTTCTAGAAGGTCCTCTGAGAGAGGAAGGAGCCTTCTGCTATCTGCCAAATGTCCGAGTACCACGCCCTCCTGGGCCAAAATGGCACCATCTGAATGACCGGGCACCCTTCTGCCTTCCTTTGAGTACTCAATGATTAGAGCAAGAGGAGGGGACCCTTAACCCAGATTGAAGAACCAAGGAGTGGTAAGGATGTCCACCCCTACTGGACTACCTGTGAAAACACTCTGATTCAGGGCTCAATCCTCCTGATGTAAAGTCTCTCAAATTACGAAATCTGACTTCACATTTTCTACCCTTGTGATGAACACCTCACTGGGGGACCTTGAATCCAAGAAATGGCAAGCAAAGGCAGCCCTCAGTTGTACAACGTTTGAGGCAGAAGAGATTCACTTCTGGTCCATCTTCCCTAGATCCCGAATGACAGCTTACTAGCCCTTAATGCTGGTCTGAGGTCCTGATTGCCCAGGAGCAAAGGATCTGCTTATCAGCAAATTTTGCTACAGGATCCAACCCTAGGGATTGGCAAAAAGCCTGACAGTAGATTCCTGACCAGATCCTGCAGCTTCTAGACCATGCTGGAGGAAGGAACACACATGCTGTAGCATGTAGAATTATCCTTAGAGACACCCTCTACTGACTAGGGCACAGGTGGATTTGGGAAGGTTGATAATTCACCCATGTTCTTCGAAGACTTGGCGAGACTGCCACTCTTTGCGACGCAGCCTTTAAAAGGAGATCATCCAAGTAAGGAATAACCTTGATTCCTCAAGAACGCAAAAGGGCCACCCTCACATTCTTCATCTTTGTGAAGACTCTGGGAGTGGTGGCTAAGCTGAACAGTAAGGCTCGGAATTAAAACGATCTCCCCAAAACTGCTAACTTTAGAAGAGAGTGATGATCTACCCAGCCTGGAACCACAAATAAATTTGAGTAGAAGCCCCTTCCTCTCTGAGTGGAAGGGACAACCTAAATTACTTTGTGCCCTAAAAGGGAGTCCAGCCGAGCTAGAATCTGAGTTCTGGCAGCTGGATCTTGATTCTGCAAGAAAAGCAGTCTGGCCCCTACCTTTTCCCGAGATGGAAGGGGGACGGAAATCTTCACACATATGGCTTTTCTGGAGTTTTACACGCTGATTAAACAGAAAAGGTGTAGTCCAAGATCAAACTCCTGACCACAGCGCTGTCAGACAAAAGTACTTCTCACCGAGCCACCATGCTTCTATATATATATATATATATATATATATATTAGGATTAAGGGTAATAAACTATACAGATAGTCATACATTAATATAAACTTCATAAAAGGTACTCATCCTCTTATGTAGCAGAAGCAGAGGTGCAGGCAGTGAGAGTGCCAAGATGTCACAAGGCCTCTGGGAAAATCCAGCTTCACGTTATGCGTTGTCCATTACGCCACTGGTCCCCCTGGTGCCGTGTCAATTATAGCTGCATGAATACTTCCATCCCTTCTCTCCTGGGATGGGATTTAAAAAGTTCCCTTTACCCTATGATCTCCCCTCAGCTAGGAAAGGATAGGGAAACAGCCTGGTGCAATGGCAGCCACCATCTCGGAACGGAGCGCAGGGCTCTCCGCCTGCTCCTAGATCCAGGCAGCCTAGGGTCCTTTCTGGCTGCGGGAAGAGGGAAATTCACTTAGAAATACTTGGCCTCACTCCACGAGGCACTATGAAATACTGGAGAGGGAACGGGAAGGAAAATGTTTTAACTATTTAGTGCCTACTTCAACCAAGCCCTTCAAACTCCAGTGGTTCCAGTGGCCCCATAAATATTATTCTGTATAATTGCTGTCAAATTTGCCACTTTAAAATATATGAACCAGGACTGTAATTGACTTTTAGATGGTTCTAAAAGTAATGACATCTTCAACCACCAAACTTACCCTCTTACAAGACTTAATAGTTGGATTCTTTCCTCTCTTAAGACACAGTCTAGAATCAGCAACAGGGTTTCCAGCATTCCTCTTGGCGATAGCTTTCAACTCAGACGTAAACAGCAAACTAGATGATTTAAAGTACATCTACAAAACAAAACAAAAAAAACATGTTATTGTGGCATTGATAAAACACAGATGAAATCAAATTCAATGTATGCCTTTTTAACTTGCCTTAACTCTTCTGGGTATGGTAAAGGAGACCAGCTCAGGACAAAAGACTTTATAAATAGAAAGAATACCAAGAATATAAGGCTGTAACCCCTGTAAAAACAAAAACAACATCAGCAATTTAGATATTTACACCTACAAAGGCATCCCTGTTAGAGGAACTATGTGCACAATTTGTGGACACTCTGCTGAGAGTGCATACGCAATTAAGAAATGGAATGACACCGTTGATAGCCAAGATGAGTAAGTTTAGAATATCAAATTAAAGGGAAAGTGCTTTGTAACAATAAAAAATTATTGTGGAAGCATACACACTAAAACTATATTGTACCATTTATTTATCATGTGACCAACATGATAACCAGATTATTTTCATGGTGGCTTGCAGTGAGCATAGCCACAAAACTGTTGGATTAGCCTCAAAATGTTTATGTCCCAATCATCTTGGTCAAACTGGCTACAATAAAAGACAGAAATTTTTGCTCTAACCTAATATCACAATTGTTGTTTTAATATTTTGTTTATTGATGAGATTAAGAGAGTATGAAACAAAACTTGTAGTTAATCAGTATGCAAATTCAGTATTTCTTTCATTTATCATAACATATATATTTTGATTTGCTTTTGGCCACAACCCCCAACAGTGATGTAATTAATCCAGCCTGACTGGTTTAAGCAATACAGAGTGGCATAAATAAATGTGTGTGAATACTTGTTTGAAAATATAACACAATCTATATTTGTAATGTTTTCATTCGGTTAGAAGTATATTAATAAATGCAGAAACATCTAACACACTTTAAGCTTTGTTATTACAAAAAGTATTATGGCTGCACTTCATACCCGTTTGCTTTGAAGATCAAGTAGAATCCGGACTCTGTAGTACCTCACTGTTAGGATTACACAAACACAAATGTAAAAAACTGAGCATTAAAGTAAACATTATGTAAAGCTAGTAACTTCCTGTGTGGAACTGTTAAATATTCAACAACAAAAGTCAAAAGAAATAAAAAATAAGAACACACAAACACATTCACATTTTTGTGATTGGTTATGCATTTCCCCACACAGTGTCCAACTCAACTGAACGGCATTCACATCCACAAACATAAACCGATGCTCCAACAGTTTGTAGTTATGGTAAATTATCAATTATTGCAAACACATAATATGTACCCCCAGATGATATACTTTTACTTAAATGTTTTTACAGTAGCAAAGATGTTAAACTAAACACAAGTGTATACTTGTTTCAATAGTGTAATAATACTAACACTGTAATAGTACTAGGAACATTTTCTGACCAGAGTTTAGTCTATCAGTGGTAGAAATCTAAAGATCTAAAACAAAATTATTAAATTTTGAAACAAATAAGAATATTGATATTTGTTTCAAAATTTAATAATAAATCGAATCAGATAAAACACATTCTTTCAGAGAATTATTATCTATTGAAACAGGATGAGGTTTTGCACCCATTTCTTGGTTCTGAACATCTTTTGTAATTTGTGAGGCAGATTATTTTATTAATGGCCTTAAGTGTCTGTGTGCACTCCAATAAGTGGGGCGCACAACTCAAATATTATAAGATAGGCTTAGGGAACATAAAAGAAATATAAATAAACAGGTGTTTATAAATAAACTCAGTGTTTCGAGACATTTTTCCAAGATGCGCCTTGGTAATCCAAGAGGTCTAAAAGTGTTGGGTATTAAGTGGATCAGGCCAACTGATCAGACTGTTAATAGATAAGGTAGATTCTGTCAGCATGAAGCTTATAGGATATTTTCACTCCAGACGCTTACACCTGATGGCTAATATGATGCGGTGAATTTTAATAAAACAGGCTATTAATATGTTATGTGTTAAATTATTGTTCAATATTCAGAGTTATTTTTTAATTCATTGGAATTTTATTATAGCCTTTTTTTTTATTTATTGTATTTGATATATTGAGTTATTTTTAGGCATATGATGAATAGGATAGGAAGAGAGGAATATATGAATAATCTATTTTATATATGTTCTGTTACACCTTCAGAAATTCTAAAAGGAACAACCCGATATAAAAGAATACTCACTGAGACTTAATAGCATCTGGCTGAATAGCAGAAGAGAACTAATGTCTTTGTTCTGTCCAGTAATAACCCTGCCTTAACACACATTATTTTATTTTTTGTGTTTAAGGCTCAAAATAAATAGATAAAAACATTCACTGTGCAGAAGAAATTTGGAATTTTTAAATTTCTGTGATCTGAATAGCAGATCCTGCAAGAACAATCTGATCTTGGATCAAGGCACAATATGCACCATGGGCCTGATCCAGAGTTACGCCAATGCGCTGTGCTTACTAAAGCACAGCATATCGGCGTTCACTTACCTTGGCACTCCCCCTGTGCGGGCGTATTGCCCCTTCCTTACGCCGGCTGAA
>WWET01004305.1:110783-133443 GCA_011038615.1 Limnodynastes dumerilii
TCTTTCCCTCCCCAGAAAACAGAAGCTGTTATATTAGTTCCGCCTGAGTGATGTGATTTGGACACAGGAAAGGGAATGAGGTGAGACAGGGACCCGCAGACAGTGGCTCTTACAGGCCACTGCCCTCACCCTCATAACACCAACTCAGTCACCCATGCCACACACAATGTAATAAAAATAATCTACCATACACTGTGGCAGGGAGCTTGATCCTGATCCTCCGCTGCAGACAGAACAGCGAGGCACTGTGGCTGCTGCACTCCAACATCGACTCCATAGACAAGAGGTAAGATCCATATATTCATATACTCCCTCTCCTCCTTATCACCGTTAAACGCATGCGCAGTAGCATACAGCGCATGTGCAGTAGTCAGGACCCATTCCCAAGTCTATCGCTCTCCCCCTCCCTCCCTCTGACTGTGAGGGTATAATATGTAATAGGGGGTAGAGTGATGTGGCTATGGGGGTATAATAGGGCCACCATCAGGGTGGGGCAGCCAGCACTATCATCCTGGGCCCACTATACACACCTTTGCCCATGTGCAGGGAACAACTTGAGTGCTGGGTATAATATGTAATATGGAGAGAGTGGTGTTGCCGTGGGGTATAATATGTCAGGGTAGAATGTGACCTGTGTAAAGTGCAGTGTATCAATGATAATTTCTATGTTTATAAGGTTTAAACAAATAATTTAACTATATAAAAAGCTATGAAATTCCATAGACAAAAAACCTTGCAGTTTAACATGTCTGATTAAGGTTTTCTACAGGGACACAAAATGCAGACATGTTATACCATCATATCCTGTCGTTCGCTGCAGATTCAGCACTATCATGGAGTGAGATTGCTGTCAATCATCAAATGGTGGAGCTGCTAATTCACAAATGTGTGTACTCTGTTTATGCAACTGTACATTTAAGCAGCAATGTAGAATAAAAGAGTATTCATAACTAACTAGGCAATTGGATCATTTGGCAATCACATTATAAAGAAAGTATCTCAATTTCAGAATGTCTTAACTCACTGACAAAGAATTTCCTACCTTTAAAAGATTTGACAATTGTAATATAAACATATGTTCAACTAGTTTAGTTTAGTGACCAATAAATAAATACACAGACATATTGGTGAATAGTAAAGGTTCTCTTAGATTGGCAAAAGTAACCGGTATGTATAGCTTTATCTTTACAGACACTGTTAAAACCGTTACTATTTATAAAACCAGAGTGGGAGTCATAATGGGACTGCATTTTCTGAAAGTGGTTTCTCAAACCTTTAGTTGCATAGACAGCATGAGCTTTGCACTGCTAGGCCTCATACTGAACTACAACAGGGGCCTGGTGACCAGCTACCAGCCAATGGCCCTGTTCTACTCTACTCAAAAAAAAAAAAATTGGGCAATTTATAACCACTGTGTGTGTCCTTATCCCTGGTAATCAAACCCACAATTCTGTGAAATAGCAGCTCCACCATAGCAGCACTCAATTATAGTGCTGAATCTGCAGAGAACGATAGGATGTGATTGTCACTCACAGAGCTCGGCGCCAGTCCGGAAACAAACCACGACAGACCAGAGGCTTAGAGTCCAACACCAAGCCAGGTATTCACCAGCGCCCCTGATGGTGGGGATGGACTTGGCTGTATGTAAGGGGCAGATTGCGGACCTCTGGACAAGTGCACCGACACTGAGATGGTGAGGCAAGATCCAAGGAGAGCAGGGGTAGTAGATGCAGGTAGTGGAGACACTCCTACAGAGACTGGAAAGATGATAAGGCTGGAGCTAGCCAGAACCAGAGATACAGGAACAGGAGCAGGACTCAGAGATCCAGAAACCAGATGGAGTTACACAAGCAGAAACCAGAGCACATGAGAACTCACGGATACAAATCAGCAGACAGGATAGCTGTTGTTATGACAGCAAAATGCTGTCTGAGAGAGACTTAAATAGGTCAGGTGGAGATGGAATCAAGTAAGGCAATCAGCAGCACCTGAGAGGTAAGTCTGCAGCAGAGGAAGAAAACCAGGAAATGCTGAACTAAGGAAATCATGTGACAGGCAGAATGTAAACAAAAGCAAATGTTCAGTAAACAAGGAACTGTAGGAATCGTGACAGTATCCCCTCCCAAAAGCGTGGACTCTGGACACCCTAATGAGGTTTGTAGGGGAATTTCCGATGGAAATATTTAATAAGCTAAGGAGCATGAAGATCAGAGGCTTTGACCCAGGAGCATTCGTCAGGACTACATCCCTTCCAGTAAACAAGATATTGCAAGGAACCTCTGGAGTTGTGAGAATCCAGGATATGGCTGACCTCATATTCAGTTTGATCTTGCACGATCACAGGCGCTGGAGGCTTATGTAAAGTAGTGAAGCAGTTGATAAACAGAAGCTTTAAGAGGGATAGTTGAAACCCATTGGGAATTCGAAGAGCTGGGGGCAGCTCAAGTCTGAAGGCCAACGGATTGATTACTTCCAAGATCTCAAAGGGACCAATGAAACGAGGGGCTAGTTTCATGGTAGGGACCTTAAGGCGAAGGTGATGAGAGCCAAACTTTGTCCCCAGGAGAATACAAAGGTGTAGACCTTCTCCTTTTATTGGCTGCTTTTTCCCCCTCTGTTGAGAGGCCAGGTCTAGGTTTTGCCTTACCCGTGTCCAGATCTCAGTAAAAGATGCAAGAGTGGAGTATACAGCGCAGGAATACTCTGAGGCGGAACATCATTCAAAGAATAGGGAAAAGGAAAAGGAAGAGGACTCGTGAACAGCATTATGTGCAAACTCTGCCCAAAGAAGCCGGTCTACCCAGTCATTTTGATTGGCAGAGATGCAAGTTCTCAAAAAATTCAACTCTTGGTTGGTACACTCTGTGAGTCCATTGGATTGGGGATGGTATGCCGAAGAGAAACAGGTGCAATGAGCCCACTGAAAGAGTCTCAACCTCATATTTTCTGCCACAAAAGTCTCTCCAGGAGGGACCATGTTAGAGTGGGCCAGAATGACAGATTTTGGGTACAGGATAAGCCTCTCATCCCGTTAATCCTCTGCTTCAGATGGCAGAGTTCCTTTGTGAGAACCACACCTGCACCTTAAGAGGAGGCATCTACTTCAAGAAAGAAGGGTTTGGAGGTATCCGGATGATTCAGGATAGGAGTTGAGGCTAATGCCTTCTTAAGGATGTCAAAAGCATGTACTGCCTCGGAAGGCCAGACTGAGGTCTTAGCATTCTACTTAGTGAGTGCCACAATGGGAGCCACTACCAGGGAGTAATTCCTGATGAACTGACGGTTGTAGTTCGCAAACCCCAAGAAGCGCTTCAGGTTGGGGCCACTCCAGAATGGCCTTTAACTTTTCAGGGTCCATATGGAGGCCTGTGCTGGAGATGATGTAACACAAGAAGGGCATCTGGGACTGTTCAAAACTACACTTCTCAAGCTTAGCATAGAGACCGTTCTGCCTGAAGCGGGATAGTACTCTGGAAACCTGAGTCCTGTGGGTTTCTAAGTCAGAAGAGAAAATGAGGATATCATCCAAATAGACTAACATGTACACGTAGAGAATGTCCCGGAAAATTTCATTCATAAAGCTCTGAAACACTGTGGAAGCATTACATAATCCAAAAGGCATGACGAGGTACTCGTAGTGACCATCCCTGATGTTAATTGCGGTCTTCAACTCGTCACCCTCTCAGATCCTGATGAGACTGTAATCCCCACACAGGTCCAGCTTAGTATACACAGTAGCACCCTTGACATGATTAAAAAGTTCATGATAAGGGATATCGCTTTTTAATGGTGATTTCACTAAGACCCCTGTAGTCGATGCAGGGGCACAACTCTCCAGACTTCCTTTTAACTAAAAAAAAAAAAAAAAAAAAAAGGAGACGAGGACTTCCGAATGAAGCAGCGCGACAGGTTTTCTTTAATGCAATTAGACCTAGCCTTGGTTTCGGGTACTGACAAGGGGTAGGTGCGACCCATGGAGGTGTTTTGCCTGGCAAAATATCAATGGGACAGTCCCACATACGATGAGGTACAAGGTTTCAGCCTTGCATTTGCAGAACACATCTGAAAACTATGCATATTGAGGTAGTAAACATAGAAGCATGTTCTCCTGTTGCCGTTTCTACAGCTCTTGGGGGAACAGGCGAGAATGGCCCAGTTGCATAGGCTCCTCAGTAGGTGTAGGAGGAGGCATGGCAGATGGAAGCGGGGTGCCAAACAAGGAAAGATCTTGCGGTCACGAGCTTCATCTCTGTAGCGCTTTTGATAACGGATGTCAATCCGATTACACAGTGAAATCAAGGCGTCCAGGGTCTCAGGAAGTTCTCTAGCAGGGTCCTTCCACATAAATTCACCCCAAAAAAAAAAATGGATGTCAAGACAAATTTCTGCCAAATCTCTCAACAGTTTGACCTTTAGTTTAATAAATATTGATTTCCAACGTATTAAACTAGTTTATTTAAAGTATCACGGGTGTTTATTAAGGAATCACCACAGAAAAGTAACGTTTTGTCCCAAATCCAAACCAAAATTACTGTGTCTGCCTTCAATTTCGAGTTACAGTGAAAGCTTTTGGAATAGAATTAAAAACACTAGGTTAAATCAACGTTAAAAATCCCAATTTATTTTAGGTGCATAACAAAGGTATACATTACCACCACAAAAAAAATCAGCATGGTACTCCGTTTTATAGTGAAGAAAAAAAAAAAAAAAAAAAGACAATGAAGTTGGCATTCGATTACTGTTGTACTGCATACTTAATTTACCCAAGAAACCATGAAATTTTAAAACTATACTAAAAAAGTGAGCAACCTCCTATACAGAAACTGAAACATAACAGAAACTAACAGGAAGGTGATTCCTTTCCAAACGGATACTGAGAGAGAGACAGAAAGATAGTTGATCATGGCAGCTGCTCCTCCAAAGTGCACATTTGGTAGTCTTTTAAATACTGACTGCCATATCACTATCTACTCAAAAAGCACTGGATTACATAGCTGGAACTACTATACAGATGAAAAAAATAACTTTTCAAGGCAATCAGCAGCACCTGAGAGGTAAAGCCTGCAGAAGAGGGAGAAAACCAGGAAGTGCGGAACTAAGGAAATCTTGTGACAGGCAGTATGTAGACAAGAATGAAAAGAAAAGAATTGGTAGAATAGGAGGCGCCTAATAGTGCAGTAATTTAAATCTCATATAATAAAATATATATAATAATTTATAAAAATAAATAAATATAAAGTGCAAGTGCTTGATATCCTCGACCAATTGTGCAGAAAAGTGCAGGATGTAAGCGTACCAGATGTCTTTAGAACCTTAGGCGTATCAAAGGTATCTTTATACAGGAGAATCTCTTCATATGATGTCACATCAAAGGCAATGCTGCAAATAATTATCTCCTCTCATCAGTAAAGAGACTCAGTGAAGAGGCAAGACCAGGAAACTACAGATTATGTACCTGTTAATGTGGTTTCCTTTACTCTTCCGAAGCAGCACACCATGGGTTAATCCTCCCTGTTAGGAGTCCACAGGAAAGAAAGACCACCTCTATATAAACCATCACTCCCCTTCCTCTTGTGTCTGATACTTCTTCCAGCTTAAACATACACAGTTAACAGCACAAATACAATAATCATACTGGGGAGGGGAAGTGTGTGCCGCTTCGGAGGAGTAAAGGAAACCACATTAACAGGTACATAATCTATAGTTTCCTTTGCCTCCTCCTCCGCAGCACACCATGGGTATCTACCCTAGCAGTTCCTTCACTGGGCGGGATCAATACATTAAAAGATATACGTTTTTTAAATTTATAAATTTTAACTTAAACTACTGCAGAAAGGACCTTCCTGCCAAACTTTGCTTCTGCTGAAGACAGTACATCAACTCTGTAATGCTTCGCAAAAGTATGCAAGGACGACCATCCTGCCGCCTTGCAAATATCATCAATCGAAGCGAATTCCTTCCATGATGTGGAAATCGCTCTAGTCGAGTGAGCTTTAAGTCTATATGGGGGTTGCATCCCCTTACAACTGTATGCCTGTTCGATGCACATTTTAAGCCATCTGGCAATTGACGGCTTTGATGCTGCTTGTCCCTTCTTCGGTCCACAAAAGAGAACAAATAGTTGCTTTGTACTCCTAAATGATGCCGTTCTATCTACATAGATCTTAAGGTTTCTCACAAGATCTAGCGTATGCAGTCTCTGTTCCTTTGGATTCTTTGGTTCAGCACAAAGAGAAGGAAGTATAATTTCCTGATTCAAGTTAAAGGTGGTGACTACTTTAGGTA
The DNA here is from genome assembly GCA_011038615.1 of Limnodynastes dumerilii. NCBI lineage: Eukaryota > Metazoa > Chordata > Amphibia > Anura > Limnodynastidae > Limnodynastes > Limnodynastes dumerilii. The sequence continues at coordinate 117,069 of WWET01004305.1, forward strand.
AGAATCGAGGATTAGTCCGTAAGACTACCTTTCTGGGAAAGAACTTCAGGTAAGGTTGTTCTGACCACAGTGCCTGTAATTCTGAGACCCTGCGGGCAGAAGTAATCGCCACTAACAGAACTACCTTGATTAGTTAGAAATTTACGGTCCACATCTTGCAGGGGTTCAAATGGATGATCAGTGAGAGCATTAAATACCAGGTTCAAGTCCCACTGCGCCACTGGTTCTTTGAATAATTATTTTATTTGCTGCTTGGACGAACCTTGCCACATATTTGTTTCTTGCTATGTCCATGCCTAGAACTGCACTTATGGCAGAAATCTGCACATTAATAGAGCTTGCTGCTAGACCCTTGTCAAGGCCATTCTGCAGAAATTCCAATAATGTTGGGATATCCGATGTCTGCCGATGATTCTCCAGACACCAAGATGCAAATTTCTTCCAGATTCTGGAATAGGTCAGATTGGTAGTGTCTTTTCTAGATTTTAGTAAAGTGCTTACTACCTTACTTGAGAAGCCTTTAGCTCTCAGTGTCTCTACCTCAAGAGCAATGCCTTTAGTGACAGCGCCTGAGGATCCAGGTGACGAATATGTCCTTGTGTTAACAGGTCTTCTGTCACTGGTAGCGTCCAAGGTGCTTGTAGTAGCATACTGACTGCTTTCGTGAACCATGGCCTCCAAGGCCAAAAAGGCATCACTGCTATCACTGTAACTTGCTCCTGCTGCATTTTGCTCAGGAACCTCGGGATGATGGGTATTGGAGGGAAAGCATATCCCAGGCTGAAATTCCAGGGCCTTGACAATGCGTCTATTCCTAAAGCTTGGTGATCACTGTACCTTGAGAAATAATCGCTGAGTTTCCTGTTGTGAAGCGAACAGATCTACTTGCGGACATCCCCATTTCCTTACAATTTGAAGAAAGACAGAGTCCTTCAGTTCCCATTCGCCTGGATGCCATTCGTGCCTGCTTAAGTAGTCTGCCTGCACATTTTCTTCTCCTGCAATATAGATCGCGGATATGCTCTATGTATGTTTTTCTGCCCATTGCAGGACCTTTCTTGCTTCATCCATCATCTGCCAGCTTCTTGTTCCCCCTTGCTTGTTGATATGGGCCACCACTGAACTGTTGTCCGACTGTATCAGAACTTGCTGGCCTTCTAGCAGAGGTTGAAAGCTTCTGCACGCTCGGAGCACTGCCACACATTTCCTGATATTCGAATGGGCGTTTCTTATGCTTGTAGACCATATCCCTTGAGCCATGTGAGAGCCGCAGGTCGTCCCCCAACCAGATGTGCTGGCATTCGTAGTTACTACTATTACCTTCCTCTCTCTAACACTAGTGGTTGCGACCACCACTGGAAATCCCATTTGGCTCTTGTAGTGAGAATGATCTTCTGTCTGAGGTCTTTTCGATCTTTGTTCCACTGACGAAGAAACGCCCACTGGAAATACCTCATATGGAGTCTTGCCCACTCCACTGTGTCGATGGCTGATGTCATTAGCCCTAATATCTTCAGACAGTCTCCTGTCGATAGCCAAGTCTTTTACTTTGCATTGTCTTACTATTTTTGTTTTTCTGTCTTGTGACAAAGTGATCTTCATATCCCTCGTATCTAGCACCACTCCTAAGTAGTATTGCATGCTTTGAGACGGGACTGGTTGACTCTTTTCCTCGTTTATCAGCCAGCCGTGAGCAGATAGAAACTGTACTGCGGTTTCTGTGTGCCATAGAGCCACCTGGTGTGTTGGAGCCACTATGATGATATCGTCGAGAGAGGCCCATATTGCTATCCCTTTCTTCCTTAGCTCTGCTATCAGGACCACTAAGACTTTTGTAAATGTCCTGGGTGATGTCGCTAACCCGAACGGAAGAGTCCTGAATTGGAAGTGCCTTCCGAATACATGAGACCTCAGGAATCTTTGATGGTTCTCCAGGTTTGGCACATGCAGGTAAGCATCCTTTAAATCTATCTTCGTCATGAAGTTTCCTTGCGCCACACCTGCTATTATGGACTTTAGAGACTCCATCTTGAAGGGACGCACGTTTATGAAAGCGTTCAACCTTCTTAGGTCGAGAATCGTCCTGAATCCCCCCCGAGGCTTTGGGTATTACAAAAAATCTTGAGTAAAAGCCCTGGCCACGCTCCTGCACAGGTACTTTTACTACTACCTTCTACTGAATCATCAGCAACAAACTTGAGCTTAAGGCTGACCTCTCTTCCATGCTTACTGGAGTGGGAGACTGGCTGTAGTGACTTGAAGGGATCGTCACAAATTCGATTTTGTATCCTTGGTAAATAATGTCTTTCACCCAATTGTCCGAGGTTACTGCTGACCATTGTGTTATAAATCCTGACAGTCTGCCCCCGACAGCAGAGTCTGGATTGATGTTCTTGGCGTCACTGAGCCATTTGTTTGAGATTGGCTCTAACATCTCTTCCCCTTTGGGAACGAAAATTCGCCCTGGGTGGATTATATTGCCCTCTCCTGTAGCTCCTTCCTGGCCTGTATGACCTTGCATCCTTAAAGTCACTTAACCCTGACTTGAATGTTTTCCCAGCGAAATTCTTTCTAGTTGCCTTGTCCTGGGGTAGCCCCCAGGGCTTCAGCCAAAGAGCCCTCCTGGTGACTGCTGCGTTAGCACTTGCCCTTGCCGCCAGCCTTACCGAATCCATGGTGGCCTCACACAGAAATTCCACTCCTGTTTGAATATCTTGAATGGACTTCAGTAATTCTGATCTCTTCACTCCATCCAAGATGTTGTTCTCCAATTCACTGCACCAGTTACGAACCACCCTTGCTGTAATAGCTGTGGCTGCCGCTGGTTTTAAAGCAGCTCCAGCGATAGAGTGTTGCTTTTTTAGGCCCACTTCTATCTTCTTCTCCATGGAATCCCTGAAGTGGCAAGGTAGTTTTATGTGCAAGCCTTGCAATTGCCGCGTCTACATGAGGCGGGGTCTCCCATTTTTTCACTTCCTCTGCATTAAAAGGATACAACTTTGCCATCTTTAATGACACTGGAAGTCTCTTCTCAGGACACTTCCACTCCTCTTCCACTACTGCCTTTAAAGCTTGTGATAGAGGAAATGTTCTGGCCTTCTTCTTCTCCTTAAATAATGACTCCTGTAATTAAAGTTGCTCCTGTGTTTCTGCAATATTAAGGGACTTATGTATAAGCTTAAGCAGATTATTTACTAAATCCTGGTTAAACTCTGCTTCTGCATTAGAATGTACTGATCCTGTCTCAGATTCTGACCTGTCTGAGAGCAGTGTGAGTACAGCTGGCTCTGAGTCCTGCGACTTCTCACTCCATGTGTCCCTAGGTCTCTTTGCTGCAAATTTTGCTAGGTCCTCCTTTGTAACACAGCCATAGAAGTTTTCATAAGCTGTACTAACTGCAGCATTTCTTCTGAAGGCTGTTGCTGCTTCTTGCACCCACACATGCCATCCCACTGTAATTATCTGGCAGCTTTGCATCACACATGGAGCAACGGGAGGCACGCTGCTTATGTCTTGCCTTCAGCTCTGCTTTATCCCTGCTGTGTTCAGATCTATAAGAAATACACTGACTAACAATCCAACTAAAAACAAGCAAAAAGATGCATAGCAAGGAGCTTACCCGGACTTTTGTGGCCTGTTTTCTTCCAGCATTGTCAGTGGTTTGAAGAAAAAAACACCTCCAGCGTGTTCCTGCGCCTAAGGCTGTTAAAAAAACCTCCCCTGCGCCCACTAATGACGTCTTGCCTGTACAACAGGCTTCAGCAAAATGGCCGCTGCCATATGTGGTGTGGGCTCCGGGAAAATGGCCGCCGCCATCTATATTGCTTCATATGCAGCCTGGTCTCCAAGAAAATGGCCGCCAGACATCCATGTTAAACATGCAGCCTGATCTTCACCAAAATGGCCGCCGCCATCTATACTGCTTCCTATGCAGCCTGGTCTCCAAGAAAATGGCTGCCGCTGTCCTGCCTGCACTGCTGACGTCTCTGCCAACCCGCCCTCGATAGTAGGGGCGGGCCTACAGATCAGCGCTCTGCACCAGACGCTCGAGGCTGGCCTCCACCTCTCTACCTCGCCAAACCGCAGTAACCGCGAAAACATAACCTGCCCTGTCTAGACTCCTACAGGAAAGAAAGAACACAAGAGGAAGGGGAGTGATGGTTTATATAGAGGTGGTCTTTCTTTCTTTCCTGTGGACTCCTAACAGGGAGGATTAACCCATGGTGTGCTGCTGCGGAGGAGGAGGCAAAGGAAAGGGTAATATAGTGCAGTAATTTTAAACATTTATTTCAATAATTTATATAAAATATGCGTACATCAAAATAAAATAAAACAAGCTTATCTGATTGTATCAGTATTTCCAACAGGAACACCGCTCAAAGGTACCACTCCAACGCGTTTCATCTGGGATTAACCCTTAGACTTCCTCAGGGAGTAATTTCTTACCGATATGACAGACTACGGGGTTTAATAATAAAGAACTAAAGAAAAAAATGCGAAAATCCACTAGAGGGCGCGCATGCGCTGAGCAACTTCAATATAGTAAGCTGATCGGCGGCCATCTTTTTTGTGAGCATGCCAGAGTACTACTGTGGTAACGATTGGCACAGAGGTTCTCACAGAGATATTAGACTCATGGTACAAAAACTATAAGGACCTATATTTCAAAGACTTTGCTTACTATTAAGACCAGCGCTGAATTAAGTGTTGAAAATAACGTATTAGAAGTAGCGTTAACATGCCTGCGCTCTCCAGTCTATCAGCACTATGGACAGTAGCATACTTCAGGCAATAGGATGCGTGCAGTACTGAACAGATTGCCTAAAATCACCTTTGCAGACCCTATATTATTCCATGGCATGCCCATAGCTCAGTAAGACATAATTAAAATAATATATAGGTGAAATATACATTGGCTTATCAACAAACAGTTGCCTAAACAGGAAAAGGGGAGCTATATAAGTATTGCTTATGGATAATTCTATTATAACAATTCATATAAACGTATTGGAATATTAATAAAATACATTAAACAAAAGCCTTATCAGTAAAGAATATATATAATAAAATATAGTGAAACATCAAAAAATCAAAACAAGAACACAATAAAATCATGTGTCTCAGGTATATTGAATCGACATTAATGTACTATTATATAAAATGCTAATAAAAACTATAAAAATTATATAAAATATCACTAAGTGTGCAGTACTTCTGTTCACCATTAAAAATCAATAAATTAGTCATTAGGTTAATTTCATACATTATTCTGACACAAAACGTTAACCTTAATACGGTATGGCCATTACTACAATTAATCAAGAACATGTAAATAAAATTAAGACGCGAGTCTATACAATTAATAGGACAACTGAACTTGGACGTATTTCAATAACAATAATGCATTAAAAACAGATAACATTTCCAACAACATTAACTATTGATAAAACCTATATATAGTTCATAACAGTTACATGTAACCCCAGGTAAAAGTAAGGCGTGAGTCTATCCAATTACTAAGGGAACTGAGCTATTAAAATGTCATGATAATATATAAATGAAAATATATAAAATAAAATATATAAAATCATATGTTAAAATTAAAATGAATGATTACTAAAATAAATACATTAGTTAATTATAAAAATGGGGCTATTTCATAGTTTTCATTTAGTCCCACAGGTACCAGAGTATTGAGTTCATAGATCCATTTCATTTCCCTCTGGGATAATTTCTTTGGGAGATCACCACATCTTTTCCTCAAGGACTACATGTTCAATCATTTTAAAAGTAAGTGCTGATGGATCAGCGTTATGAGCATGAAAAAAATGTTCTGATACCATGTGACTAAGGATCTTATTCTTAATGTTTCTAACGTGTTCCTGTATTCTGAGATGAACATTACGTTTAGTTTTCCTGATATATTTTTTCTTACATGGACATTCTAGTACATAAATTACAGAAGTGGAGGAACAATTCAAAAAGCTTTTAATTTTGAATTCCTTGGTATTATTCCAGTTAGTAAAAGTTTTATTATTTTTATCAACATATTTGCAATGGGAACATTTATAAGATAAGAGAACAATAAATTTCACCCCCTAAATAATTAGCGCTCCCTTAATCCTCTGCTGCAGAGAAATGGTTAGGGTTCAACCACTCCCTCAAACTATGTCTATTCTTCAACAAGAGAATAGGCTATCACAATAAATAACTGCACCAATTCTCAAAGCTGCGCTGAGGATATACAAAATATCAATGTGGGTGCAACATACGACAATGTTACATTTCTTAGCAAAGAAGTATTCAGGGAGATACAACTTAGTTCTAAATTTCAATGTGTCCAAATATATCAGAAAGAGAGTCCCAATCCCTTCTTTCTCCTCTTCCTTTCAAATAGTGTAGTATATTCACTTGAACACCGATAGGTATCCTACTTACAATCGTCGCCTCTTGATCATTAAGCAGTTTCGTTCGGAAGATCTTGCAGTCCGGTGCTCCCGCTGCAAACCGTCTCTTCACTGGTTCTCCACTCACCGCTTGGCTCCGCCTCTCTCCGTGATCTTCCCTCGGTGCACCCAGGTAAAAGGGGAACAGAAGGAAACAAACAATAGTGCAAGAGCGTTCCGGTGTACAGGTTCCACCTGATATGAATCTGCTTACTTGTATATGTCTTTTTTTCAGCTTTTTTGTATATTCTTCCCTCAAAGCCCTCAGTGAGGGGAGGGGGGATCTGGTCCTGAATCGATCACCGTATCCTTCCCGTTCACCAAATATATGGGGGAAAAAGAAAAAAAAACCAATAGTGCAACTCAGTCGGCCAAATACCCTGAGCCACTCACGAGATATGCACTCACAGAATCAGCCTCTCAAAATCGCATATACAGAGGATAATAATCTTCATAGAGGAGCTATACAAGTATTGCTTATACCATTTATATATACATATTGAAATATTAATGCAATACATTTAACAAAAGCCTTATCAGTAAAAAATATATATATTAAAATATAGTGAGACAACATCAAAAATCAAATCAACAAAAACACAACGAAATCAGGTATCTCAGGTATATTGAATCGATATTAATGTATCAATATTATATAAAATGCTAATTAAAATCTATATATAATAACACTAAATGTGCAGTACTTCGGTTCACCATTTAAAATCAATAAATTAAGTCATTAAGTTAATTTCATACATTAATCTGACACAAAACCGTTAAGGCCATTACCACAATTAATCAAGAACATGGGACCCTAAATAAAAGTAAGACGCGAGTCTATCCAATTAATAGGACAACAGAACTTGGACATATTTCAATAACAATAATTCATTAAAAACAGAGATATCATTAACTACAACCATAGCTATTGATAAAACCCATATCTAGTTCTTAACAGTTACATGTAACCCCAGGTAAGAGTAAGGCGTGAGTCTATCCAATTACTAAGGGAACTGAGCTATTAAAAAGTCATGATAATATATAAAGTAAAATATATCAAATAAAATAAAATACATAAAATCATACGTTAAAATTAATGATTACTAAAATAAATAAATACATTAATTAATTATAAAAATGGGGCTATTTCATAGTTTTCATTTAGTCCCACAGGTACCAGAGTATTGAGTTCATAGATCCATTTCATTTCCCTCTGGGATAATTTCTTTGGGAGATCACCACCTCTTTCCCCAAGGACTACATGTTCGATCATTTTAAAAGTAACTCCTGATGGATCTGCGTTATGAGCATGAAAAAAATGTTCTAATACCATGTGACTAAGGATCTTACTCTTAATGTTTCTAACATGTTCCTGTATTCTGAGACGAACATTATGTTTAGTTTTTCCGACATATTTTTTCTTACATGGACATTCTAGTAGATAAATTACAGAAGTGGAGGAACAATTCAAAAAGCTTTTAATTTTTAATTCCTTAGTATTATTCCAGTTAGTAAAAGTTTTATTATTTTTGTCAACATATTTACAGATTATGCAATGGGAACATTTACAAGATCCAATGCATGTGTTACCCCAGAGACCCATACACTGTGTTGTGCATATACTTGGTAGATTACTCGGTGCAAGGATGTCTTTCGGATTCCTAGCTTTTCGATATACGACTTTTGGTTTATCAGGTAGTACTTTATTTAGAATTGGATCTGATAACAGGATTTCCCAATGTTTCTCCAAGGATTTCTTAATAATGTTTTCTGCACAATTGTATTGTGTTACAAACATAATAGGATTATCATTCTTTGATTTAGTGTTATATTGCAGAAGAGATTGTCTATCAGTCTCCTGAGTTCTACTTCTAGTTTCGTTAATCAAAGTCTCTGGATACCCCCTTTCCCTGAAACGCCCTGCATAAAGGTCCAATTGTTTATTACAGTCCTGCATGTCACTGCAATTTCTTTTTATTCGACAAAATTGAGAAAAGGGGATATTGTTGCTCCACTTCCTTAGGTGTCCACTTGAATAATGCAGATAAGTGTTTCTATCTACTTTAATGTAATTTTTAGTTACAATTGTATTACCCTCAATATATAGAATCAGGTCCAGGTATTCAATTTGTTCGCTGGATACCTTAGACGTGAAATTTAGATTATAATCATTAATACCAATATAGGTCAAGAATTCTGTTAGGATCTCATTCAACCCTTTCCAAATAATTAAAATATCATCAATATAGCGCTTATAGTAATGAATATACTGTTTAAATGGATTATTGTTAAGAATGTATTTTCTCTCCCAGCTTCCCATATGAAGGTTCGCGAAGCTGGGAGCTAAAATGGTGCCCATTGCTGTAGCGCACACTTGTAAATAATATTTATCTAAAAATTTAAAATAATTATGTGACAGGATAAAATCAATCAAATCACATATAAAATCTCTATGCTGTGTAGCCATGTTAAAATCTTCGGAGAGAAATTCTAATATCGATTCAATACCCTTAGCATGATTGATAGTATAAAGGGACTGTACATCCACAGTCACCCATATACATTCTTCCGTCCACTGGACTTCAGATAATGATTGCAGTACCGCAGTTGTATCCTTAAGAAAAGAAGGGAGGTCTTTCACAAATATATTTAGGAAAACTTCTACATATTCTGAAATATGTGAGGTAAGAGAATCTATCCCTGCTATTATAGGACAGCCAGGTGGGTTAGTTGGGTTCTTATTTATTTTTGGTAAGAAATAAAAAATAGGAATCACAGGGTTCGATATTAACAGATACTGATATTCATTTTTATCAATATTATTGCGTAGACCCTGTACCAATAGTGGCCTTAATTCTTCTAAATAACAATCTGTAGGGTCCTTATCTAAAGGTTTATAGGAAGTCAAATCTCCTAAAAGCCTCATGGCCTCCTTCTCATAATCCGAGCGATTTAGTATAACTAGTCCTCCTCCCTTATCGCCTGTTTGAAAACTAATTCTCTCTTATTGTTTAAAAGATCCAGTGCTTTTATTTCATTGTGATTAAGATTTTTAATTTTAAGTTTAGAATCAATCTTTTCAAAGTCTATTTTTACCAATTCGTAAAATATATCAATGTTGCTGCTTTTGGATTCTAGTGGATAAAACTTAGAAGTACATTTCAAACCTGATTTTGAATTTTCATAAAAATTTTTTAGAATTGCTGTCTCTCTTTTAATAAAATGTCTTTTAAACGTAAGATTTCTTACATATTTATTCAAATCAATAAACAGTTGAAACTTGTTAGGCTTAATAGGTGCAAATGAAAGACCTTTATTTAGTAATAATATATAAGCTTTTGTTAGTGAATAATTTGATAAATTAAAAATCCCCCCTTCCCCTTCATTAGCTACTGACTCTCGTTCACTTTTTTTCGGTTTTGTTGAACCTCCTCGTTTCCCAATACTCTTTTCCTGAGGGGGGAGGCTAGTGTGATCATCTCTTTTGGGGGAAACGTTCTCCTCAGATCGTTCCTGCCCGGACTTGGGGATAAAAATGTCTAAGTTAATTCTTTTTAGGGTCGCAAATCTATTTTTATTTTCAAAATGAACCTTTGAGTTTATAGTCCGTCTGTCATTATTACTATTGAAGGTTGATGGTCTCTGATTGGAGATTACAACTTTCCTAATACCTTGATTTGAGCGGGGCCTTGGGTGAGAAGAACTCTGTTTCTTCCAGTCCCTAACTCTATCTGTCTCATAGTCTATTTTATCTCTTAAATTTTCTTGCTTTTGTTGTCCTGATTTCTGCTTCTATCTTATCAACCTTTTTGTTTAGAAATATTAAATTCTCTTTGTACTCTTCACTATTTTTATATGGTGCTAAAAGTTGTTTTCTTAACTAGTTCCTCTCAAATAGTCTCCATAATACTGTTTTTTTCTCTAATAACAAGTTGCATTAGTTTTCTAGAGCAATCTACCAGAATTTGGTCTCATTTCTCCATAAATACTGGGTCATCCTGACTGAAAGTAGGGTCCTTTATAACCCTAAGACCTCTTGGGATTCTATCCACATTAAGGTATTGTTCCATACCAGCCTTATCCCACCAGGCTTTTGTTTCTCTGATGAGAAGGTCCTCGGTATCCCAAAAGATATCATCTAGAGATTTGGTTTTAACCTCCGTATTAGTGATAACATCAGTAAAAAGTGTCTGGCACATATTCATCCTCTTTTGACTTAGATCATGTGATCTGAACATATTTAAGTGAGTTATAGGCAGCCCTGGTTGATAGTGAAACAACAAATTGATAGGCAGTGAAATAATATAAACCAGTGATGGCGCCACAAACAAACAAACAAATAAGCGTGACATTATTACCTGATAATGTGGTTTCCTGGACTCCTCCATGGCAGTACAAACGATGGGTTTATCCTGTCTGCTGTATGGTGCCAGGACAGGAAATAAGAAGACCCGGGGTTTGTATATAAGTCACACCTCCACCTTCCACCGGTGTCTTCCCACTTTCTCAAGCTGGATATATAATACATTAAAAAAATAGTAATTAGGGTGGGCATGTTTGTACTGCTATGGAGGAGTCCAGGAAACCACATTATCAGGTAATAATGTCACGCTTCCTGTTCCTCCTCCCTGGCAGTAAAAACGATGGGTTCTTCCAAAGCAGTAAATATGGGCGGGATACTTATACCTTATGTTACCGAGGACAATATCCTTCTTCCGAAGAAAGCATCTGCAGATGCTTGGAGATCTAGTCTGTAATGTTTTGTAAAGGTGTGAGATGATAGCCACCCTGCCGCCTTGCACAGTTCTAAAATAGAAGCAGATTCCTTTTCTGCCCATGAGGCCGCAACTGCTCTGGTGGAGTGGGCTTTAATACCCTCTGGGGGTTCTTGACCTCGTAACTTGTAAACCTCCGCTATGCATGTTCTAATCCATCTGGCGATAGAAGATTTGGATGCTGCCTGACCTTTCCTTGCCCCTTCCGTAAGTAGAAACAATTATTTTGTTTTCCTGAAGGCCTTAGTCCTCTGTAAGTATATATTTAATGCCCGAACTAAATCTAGTGAATGCATTCTTGTTTCCCTAGAGTCTTTGGGATTGGGGCAAAAAGCTGGTAAAGAAATTTCTTGATTAATATGAAAGTCGGAGACTACCTTGGGCAGAAAATTGAGATTGGTTCTTAACACAACCTGTACAACGGCTGTAGCTTGCATCAGGCTCTTGCTCCGTGTGCCCCCTTGCCTGTTGATATAAGAGACCACCGTCTTGTTGTCGGAATGCACCACCATGTGCTGACCTGTGAAAAAATTGGGATTGGTTCTTAACACGACCTTGCTTTCATGAAATGAGGTATATGGTTCCTCACTCCATAATGCCTGCAGCTCCGATACCCTTCTGGCTGAGGTAATAGCCACTAAAAACACGACCTTCCATGTGAGGTACTTAAAAGATATTTCTTGTAGAGGTTCAAATGGAATTTCTGCTAGGGCATTAAGCACTAAGCTTAGATCCCAAGAGGCTATAGGTCTCCTAAAGGAAGGACGGGCCCTTACTGCTGCATGAAAGAATTGTCTGATGTGTCTATGGACAGCAAAATTATAGTCTAGAATCGCACTAATTGCTGACACTTGTACTCTGAGGGAGCTAACAGAGAGACCCTTATCTAAACCTGCCTGAAGAAAATCCAAAAGTTGACTAACTAATGGATCCAAATAAGACACTTGATTAGTGTTACACCATGTGACAAAGACACCCCATATTCTGTTATAAATTTTAACCGTAGCAGGTTTACGACACTTTACTAAGGTATTGATTACCTTTTCTGAGATTCCTTGGGATTTTAATTTCGACCTCTCAATAACCAGGCCGTCATTTTGAGTCCCTGGGGACAAGGATGATGTATTTTCCCGTTTAAGTACACCTGGATACACTGGAATTCTCCACGGGTGATCTATTGCCAGGTGAAGTACCAGGGGAAACCAGGACCTTCGAGGCCAATAGGGTAGAAGAACTATGACCCTGACTGACTCTGCTTCTATCCTTCTTAGTAACCTGTGTATTATAGGAACTGGGGGAAAAACGTACACGAGGTCGAATGGCCACGGTGCTGTAAGGGCATCTGTATCTATGGCCTGACTTTCTTTGTACCTTGAGATGAAGTGTACTACTTTGGCGTTGGCACTTGTTGCCATAAGATCGACTTGTGGCATACCCCACCTCTGCATGAGTCTTCGGAACATATCCTGGTCCAGTTCCCATTCTGTGGACTGAAGTTGTTTTCTGCTAAGGAAGTCGGCTTCCACGTTGAGGTGTCCTGCAATATATGCTGCTGTTATTGACGTGACTTGGCACTCTGCCCACTGTAGAAGTACGGCTATAGCTTGCATCAGGCTCTTGATCCGTGTGCCCCCTTGCCTGTTGATGTAAGAGACCACCGACTTGTTGTCAGAATGTACCACCATGTGCTGACCTGTCAAGTCCCTTTGGAAATGTTGACATGCGTAGATCACTGCTTTCATTTCCAAGACGTTGGAGTGTAGTCCTACGGTATCTTCTGCCCAAGTACCTTGTGCCCACTGATCTGAGCACATTGCTCCCCAGCCTAGACTGCTGGCGTCGGTGGTAATAATCCTTGGATTCAGCACTCTTAGATGTTTTCCTGTGGTCAGGTTGCTTATGCTTGACCACTACCACAGATCTCTTCTGGCTTCTGCTGACAACGCTATGATCTGGTCCTGCTGGAATGGGTCTTTGTTCCATTGTTTGAGAAAGCAGCCTTGAAAACATCTGTAATGAAACTTTGCCCAAACTAAGGTTTCCAGCGTCGCAGTCATGAGGCCTAGCATCTTCATGCAGTCGCCTGCCGAAACCCAGGGTAGTCTCCTGATTCTGAGTGCTTCTTGCTGAATCTTCTGTGCCCTGGGAAGAGGGAGAAACACCTTGCCTTGGACAGAGTCTATATGCACCCCTAAATAAGTTATAGATTGGTTTGGCTGTAGTTGACTTTTGGTGTAATTGATTAACCATCCATGGTTTTCCAGAAAGACAATAACTTGTGATGTGTGTAGATGACAAAGTTCTGCCGAGGGAGCGGCTATAAGTAGGTCGTCTAAGTAGGCCCAAATAAAGATACCCTGTAGTCTTAACGCAGCCACTAAAGGGGCTAACACCTTTGTGAATGTTCTTGGGGAAGATGATAACCCAAATGGTAGCGCTGTATATTGATAATGTGATCCAAAGACAGAAAATCTGAGGTATTTCTGATGTGCATGACAGATGGGAATGTGCAAGTAGGCGTCTTTTAAATCGATGGAAGACAAACACCCCCACAGGAAGAGTACCGAGATCGATCTTAGTGACTCCATTTTGAATTTTTTTTAACTGGACATGCTGATTTAATCTTCTTAAGTCTAAAATAGTACGGTAGTCAACTGAAGATTTCAAAACTACAAAAATTCTGGAATAACAACCCAGACCTCTTTGTAAAGAAGGAACCTTTTTTATCACTTTTTGATCTAAAAGGGAAACTAAACTGTCTTTTAAGGCTCTCCTTTCCTCTGCATTTTTTTGGGTAGAAGACTTCACATACCATTGCAATTTTTGTTTGTGCAAAAACTCTATAGCATATCCGTATTGAACAATATTTAAGACCCATCTTTCCGAGATGGTTGTGTTCCACAGGTGACCGTATTGAAGAAGACGTCCTCCCACTTCGGTCTTCGTGGCAGGACGTTGGTTGCATCTGGCGTCATTGGGTATAGGGACGAAAAAAACGCCCCTCTTTGTCCCCGAAAGCTGCTTCTAGAGGGTCCAGGTTGGAATTTTCTGGCATAAGACCTGCCTGGTCTGTATGATCTGGCTTCCCGATATTCTGCCTGGGATGATTTAGCAGGCTTAGGAAAGAAGGACCTCTTGGGCTTGTACTGTGGAAGCCAGCTGGATTTTCTGCCAGACGTCTTCTGAATTATTTCATCCAACCTTGGTCCAAAGAGGTATTCCCCCATAAATAGTAAAGAAATTAGGCGGTGCTTCGACTGGCTATCTGCCGACCATGGCTTAAGCCACAGGGCCCTCCTAGCTAAAGTAGCTGTAGCCATGGATCTTGCTGTAAGCCTTATTACATCCAGAGAGGCTTCGCAGAGAAGTTCCGTCGCTGGTTGAATATTTCCAAGAATTTTCGTTAAATCTGATCTCTCGATGCCATCTGCAATACTTCTTTCAAGCTCTTGGCCCCAGGTCCGCATAACTTTAGAGGTGATGGCCGATGCTATAGCCGGTCTGAGCGTCGCCCCCGCCAGACAATGAGTTTTCTTTAGGCTGACTTCGATCTTCCTCTCCATATTGTCCTTGAAGGTATTAGCATCCTCCAAGGGCAATGTCGTCTTTTTAGATATCCTGGAGATGGCCGCATCTACTCTGTGTGAATCGTCCCATTTACGTGCCTCTTCAGGTGCAAACGGATATACCCTGGAAATTTTATTCCCACCTGAGAATTTTTTATCAGGTGTCTTCCACTCTTCAGTTAATAGGTCTTTGATCATAGGAGTCAAAGGAAACACCTTCTGTTTCTTCTTTGGATCCCCAAAAATGAAATCTTCAACTATTTTGTCATCTTTAGACTCCTGGATCTTTAACATCTTGTATATCAATTTTAACAGATTTTCTACTAAATCCGGATTCAGAGTATATTCTTCCTGATCCTGACGATCTTCCTCAGAATGATCTTTGTCTGAAAAACACCTTCCTTCCTCTAAGGATTCTTCTGAACCTTCAGACAGGACTGATGGATCTTAGATAAACATGCCTCACAAGACTCTTCGTTATATTCATCTGGTAGGGGGCAGTCACAACTGACACATTTAGTATATTGATGTTTTTTAGGGGGCACAGAATCTTTTCTACCCTTACTGGCCTCAGATCTAGGAAGAAAAAGGAACCACTGAAAATCTAAAATAGACTAATAAAGTTCCTAACTACACTATCTAACTAATAACCTGCCTAAACTATCTATCTAAAAGATACATACTAACTAAATAAGGCTACACACATAGCATATCAAAATTATATACAGAGGTCTGCACTTACCCTGACCTCCTGGTCGGTGCACGCTTCTCCTCAGACATTGCTGCACTGGAGAATCACCGACAGGACAGGAAGGGGAAATAGCCTTCATATAATCCCTTCATTAATGTGTCCAGGCTTCACCTGCGAAAGATGGCGGCGCCCATCGCATAAGGGTTCCCAGAATGCCCCGCGTCGCGTCGCTCTGACGTCATCCACTGGCTGCCGCGCGGGAAAAGACGCGCAGCAGAGAGCTCCGGCCGCTCACCAGAGGCTGCGGTAGTCAGGCTGTGCCTGGATAGAGGCCTGTCTTGCCTCTCTTCTCTCGCCAGACCCGCAGGACTGGACCGGAGGAACTTCTTAAAGGTAAGCAAAAACCTCCTCCCTGGCACTGCTAGCAACAGGAAATAAGAAGACACCGGTGGAAGGTGGAGGTGGGACTTATATACAAACCCCGGGTCTTCTTATTTCCTGTCCTGGCACCATACAGCAGACGGGATAAACCCATCGTTTGCACTGCCAGGGAGGTGGAACAGGAAATAAATATACAAATTAATCACAGTATATCTGTGTTCCAAATGATTGTATATAATGTCCCAATAAAAACTGCACTATTAGGCTCCTCCTATTCTACCAATTCTTTTCAGCTAAAAATCCGTGGGACACCATGGGAACATACGGACACCAGATAAGGACGTCTGCCCCTGTCTAATCAGGTTTTTGGAACTTCTTTGTCACATTGGACTTTATTGGGACATTATATACAATCATTTGGAACACAGATATACTGTGATTAATTTGTATTTATATTTATTTGTTTGTGGCGCCATCCCTGGTTTATATTATTTCACACTAATACATACATATATA
>WWET01004306.1:42417-61190 GCA_011038615.1 Limnodynastes dumerilii
TGTATGTATGTATGTATGTGTGTATGTATGTATGTATGTGTGTATGTATGTATGTATGTGTGTATGTATGTATGTATGTGTGTATGTATGTATGTATGTGTGTATGTATGTATGTATGTGTGTATGTATGTATGTATGTGTGTATGTATGTATGTATGTGTGTATGTATGTATGTATGTGTGTATGTATGTATGTATGTGTGTATGTATGTATGTATGTGTGTA
The DNA here is from genome assembly GCA_011038615.1 of Limnodynastes dumerilii. Lineage (NCBI taxonomy): Eukaryota > Metazoa > Chordata > Amphibia > Anura > Limnodynastidae > Limnodynastes > Limnodynastes dumerilii. The sequence goes on from WWET01004306.1 coordinate 42,642, forward strand.
TGTATGTATGTATGTGTGTATGTATGTATGTATGTGTGTATGTATGTATGTATGTGTGTATGTATGTATGTATGTGTGTATGTATGTATGTATGTGTGTATGTATGTATGTATGTGTGTATGTATGTATGTATGTGTGTATGTATGTATGTATGTGTGTATGTATGTATGTATGTGTGTATGTATGTATGTATGTGTGTATGTATGTATGTATGTGTGTATGTATGTATGTATGTGTGTATGTATGTATGTATGTGTGTATGTATGTATGTATGTGTGTATGTATGTATGTATGTGTGTATGTATGTATGTATGTGTGTATGTATGTATGTATGTGTGTATGTATGTATGTATGTGTGTATGTATGTATGTATGTGTGTATGTATGTATGTATGTGTGTATGTATGTGTGTATGGATCAGTGGTTACAGACTGCAGCTAAAGTCCACATGAGAGGGGAGAGTGACGGGAGTCCAGACACCCGTGTGTGCGGTGAAAGCACAGGTCCTAAGACACAGGATCTTCTGCACTCATCAAAGAACACAGACCAAATTTTAGATCATTCTAAGCACTGTGATTGTGACCGCTGCACATAGGCAAACATACTGTAGGTGCTACTTAATCAGAATGCTTAAAGCCTTGAAGAAGAAAAGCCTGAACCCTGATTATATGTGGACGCTTTCCGATCATAAATTGAGTGTGTGCGTGAAAACATGGAAACCAGCAATCTGATATGTATCTTGTGTAACAGATTCCTCAAAGTGTCTGAATGCAGATCCATGCAGGGCTGCCCACCGCCACCCACCTCACCCCCTCTACGTGAATATTAGGCATGCGCATTTGAGGTACCTCCCAATCGGACAGATCTCCTAACGAAGTTCCGTACGCTGTGACATCTGGTGTTTGCATGTGCACTGCCAGAAAAACCCCCGACTTTCACAAGCAGCTAGCGATGCTTCTTAACTGCGGAATCTCCCGATATGACCTACCTCGCAGACGTAGTAGGTCATGTACGCAATCTACTGGCTAGTTATGTAGATGGACTCCGTGCGGTCTTTAAAGCTTGTACTGAGATGTTTAGGAAGAAGGGGCCTGATCCAGACCTACGCTCGTGTCAGGGGCGTTTTAATTCAGCCGCCGTAAGTAGGTACAATAAATGGGAGTGTCATGGGCGTGAAAGTTTATACGCCCGGGCGGTCATACGCTTACGCACGCAGGCGTAGGTCTGGATCAGGCCCAATGTCTGTGCGTAGTTTCCCTCTTAAGATGGACGAGTTAGGTGTAGTTCTGTCCGCACCTAACTCACTCTTAAGTGTGAATACGGTCTGTCATTACTAAAGCAGGATCGGGCCCAGAGACCTTACCGCAGCTCCTGTGTGATCGAATATTTTAATCCCTACTTGTTTGTTCGGCATTATAATAACCGCTAAAGATAACCCTGATCCTAACCCTAATTCTTTACCCTAACCCTAACCCAAACCATTAACCTGGGAAGCAGTGATCATACGGCAGCACAACTGTTAAGCACCACAGTATCGCAGTCACAATTAAAACGCTCTGCAATTAAGGACAGGTTTCAGTCTGTAGGAGCATAAAAATGACTGGTCCCCCCACGAGCCGTGGCATTTCAGTACTTTTTTAAATAAAGGCCAAACTCTTCTCTTCTCACTCTCCGGTAAAAGCATTATTACTGTGCCAGAGTCAGTATATTACTGTAATGGTGTTTCAGTGCTTTTCGGTTCGTTGACCATCTGCTTGTAGGTTTTCATGACCTGTAATACTGAGATGTCCTGCAATATATATTTTCTTTCCCCTGGATGAAAAATCATACTAGCAATGAATGAAACGTATGAAGCAGCGCTGTGTCTTGTGAATCAAATTACAATGTTGTCTCTGAGATAAATGGGCCATCAGTATCTACAATATGCACAGAAGAACTGTCAGACAGTCTCAGGAAAATACACATTTATAGTGTAGAGCTGGAAGAGGTGGACAGTTACCTCAGCTCAGGTCACAATAAAGCATTGTGCAATAAGGAGGGTGGATTTAGGAGTCGATTTAGGCTGCTATCCCCTTCTTTCCCAAGTGCTATCAGTTGTGTGCACAGTGATGTGTATATATTTGTATATCTGTATATATTTCCCAAGTACTCTGTCTGGTGTGTGCACAGTGCCAGTAACTGTGTATATTTGTATATATCTGTACTTTATCCAGAATATCCGGGAGATTCACGAAATTTGGGCAGTTCTCCCGGTATCCCGGGTGAGCCAGCAAATCTCCCGGAAGCCCCGACCCACTATTAATCACAACTGTAATTACTAAAGTTACTAGGGATGGGCGGGACTTGATGGTGTCATTAAGCCCCGTCCATCCTCTTTAACACTAGAAATTACACAAGTGATTGACAGGGGCGTGGCTTAATGACACCATTTGCATAAACCACATCATTAAGCCCTGTCTCCTCACAGTAATATATGGCTTCCCTTAATAGTTGGCAACTCTGACTTTATCTGGTGACTGCACAGTGCTAATTACTGCATATAAATAACTTTAAATCAGCTGACTGCTTTCTGCTAAGGACAGTACTAAGCTGAGTGCTGAGCACTGTCTAAACAGCCAGCTGCTGAGCAAGGGGGTGGGGCACCAATTTAGCACATGCCAAAAGTCAAGTCCTCTGCATGTACGCAGACAGACCTAGAGGCTCAGCACACTCCTCTGACCCTAACCTTAACCATCCGCACTCCAGAGCCTGACCCTAACCTTCCCTGTCCCGCAGCCTAACCTTAACCCTCCCCTCTATGCAACCTAACTAATCCTTCCTGTCCCACAGCTTATCCCTAACCCTAACAATCCTCATCTTGTAGCTTCTTAACCCTTCCCTCTCCGCAGCCTAACCTTAACCCTTCCCTTCCCTGAAGCTTAAACCTAAACTTTCCTAGCTAGAACCCTAACTAGAACGGATACCTTGTAGACATAAGTCCATCCCATTCCGGTATCTAGATTTTCAGCATTTAAAAGGTGTCCGCAATTAAGCATTTGGTTATATCATTGCCGAAAACGGCCTGTCGCAGCGGCAATTACATCCCGTCCCAGTTACACTTTCCGCAAAGAAACTCTGAATTTCGAAAAAGGGACATCCAAAAGTTCCTTTTCGGATGTCCCTTTTTCCTATACTTACCGCGATCAACTTTTTTTTAATGAATGGGTGAGTGTGCTGTTGGGCATACTTCACCCATTCACTTTCGCTATCCCTCCACCGCACCTCCACCGCTGCTATCGCCGGACCTGGAACAGGTAAGTAAACTATCTCTGCGGGGTTAGGGTTGGGGTTGAGGCTAGGGTTAGGGTTAGGCTGCAGGAAATGGTGGGTTAGGGTCAGGCTGCAGGAAATGGTGGGTTAGGGTAAGGCTGCAGGAAATGGTGGGTTAGGGTAAGGCTGCAGGAAATGGTGGGTTAGTGTCAGGCTGCAATTAAGGGAGGGTTAGAGTCAGGGTGCCAGAAAGGGAGGGTTAGGGTCAGGCTGCAATTAAGGGAGGGTTAGGGTCAGGGTGCCAGGAAGGGAGGGTTAGGGTCAGGCTGCAGGAAATGGTGGGTTAGGGTCAGGCTGCAATTAAGGGAGGGTTAGGGTCAGGCTGCCAGGAAGGGAGGGTCAGGGTCAGGCTGCCAGGAAGGGAGGGTTGGGTTAGGGTAGTGAGAGTGGAGGGTTAGGGATAGGAGTGGGAGACAATTTTTAGTACAAATTTTCAGACCACAGAGCTTTCGAGGCTCCATGGATTGATTGCAATGCTCCTTCGAGGCATATGCAATAGAAATCCCAGCCAATTGCGAACTGGCTGGGATTTCGATTGCATATGCCTCGAAGAGGTATTGCAGTCGATCCACGGAGCCCCGAAAGCTCTGTGGTCTGAAAATTTGGAAAAAAAAAAAACGTCTCCCACTCCATTTTTTCGCAAATCAGATTTTCTTGGCGGAGACCTACACCCATCCCGTCTAAGACCCCAACCCCCTCCACCACCTCCTGTGCTTGCCCTGAGAGCAATTCTGCTAAAGTATATTCTTTCCATTGCTGCAAATATTTCATTACACCTAATATATAACAGGCAGCATCAATAGAGAAGAAATTTATGGACTGCTATATCATAATCCTTCACCTGAATCAATCAAGAGTACTGGAAAAGAGGAAATCTGTCTCTATTACATAGCATCCCTTAGAGATATGTAAACATTCCACTGTACTTATAATCAGCTTTTTTCTCTTACCAACAGGCAATGCAAGTATATGGAAATAAATAGCTCCTTTTATCTGTATCTTGCATGGTGACCTTTTTCTCCCTAGGCACCAATGCGATGTATGAGGGAAGTCTTTAATATATAAGTTTTTAGAGTTTGAAGGAGCATGAAGGACATTTTCAAGGTTCATAATAAAACAAAGTCATAAAACAGACTCAGAAAACCGCTTTAGACATTGTGTGGCCATAGGCAAGTATAGCAGGGCAGTCACTGAAGTTTTTAGTGGCAATTCTACATCTTGTCAGATCTTTAGTAACAATTCTAGCCACGACCTGCATAATGATGTCCCTATACACACTGCTCTCTAGTTTTCTGTGGATTGTTTCACAAACTGTTCAAATAAATGTTTGCTGCAATAATATGGCCGTCCACAAGATGGCTCTATGCAGAAATATGAATAGGAATCGTTGCAGTGAAGATCGTGTGTCAGTTCACACTGAAGTTTTCTGCAGACATTGGGACACAGATGATAGCATAAAATGAGGAGCTCACACAAAATCCAATTAAACGATCAGATGCTGGGCCGTATTCAGAGATCCGTTTCTTTAAAGTACGCAAATATACGCACAGCCGTTGCAAGGCAACTCCCAATGACACTCCCCTCACACGGACGGGTTGACGTTGACTCACGAGTGCCTCGACCACCCTTATCTTTAAGTGTCCGCAGCAACAGCTCCAATGTTTACCCAGCTTATCCGCCAGGCGCTACCCGCATATCCCAGCATGCACTGCCAAACACAGTTCTGGTACCGTCCCATATATTGTTCACTGTGGTAAATAAGTTGAAAGGACTGAACAAATTGTGTAAATCAGGCATAATAAAAGAAACAGGAAAATAGTACCCCAGTAAGCTTTTTATTAACCAGTAGCTAACGGGTCACACCCTCTGTACAATAACAGGCAGAAATATATAATAAGCCATCTGTCACCTTCAAGGTTTTTCTGCCATAAGTCCTAACTCTAAACAATGATAGTTCCAATATTGGGTCATATATCATATGATTTTAGGCTGAGAGCTAATTTGCCCAAAGACTCTTTTATATATCCAATATAGCATCCGTCTATGGAAGACGGACGTAGTTCTGGATCCGGCCCATGGTTGGGAAGCTAGATCGCAGCCTATTAGTAAATCATTAAAACTTTAGTCAGGATTTAGCAGCTGCTGGCGTCCTGCAGATATCAGACAATGGGCCAGATCCAGACCCACGCACAGCTTACGTACATGTGTGGGTCCCTCTGTGCAGTCGCGCAGCGGGGAGTGCACGCCCCTTGCACTCCCAGCTCAAGGTAGTAAATCTGGACACTTACATGTCCAGATTCCTACCTTAAACATTTCGACTAGGTCTGTGGCCTTACGGCCGCAGACGTAGTCGTAACGGGGCTTCCCCCACCCCAATCCCTAATTTAAATGTCTATCTCAATCTCTACAGTGTAGATATGACATGCATAAATTAGGGGTCAGCCCCTTTTTCGTAGTGGCGATTTTACGTTACAAAGTTACGTACGATCGCCGATATGCTAACGTAACATGATTGTGCGCATGCACACGTTACTAGACAGGGGAATTACACAAACAGTTTGCATAATTCCCCTGTCGGACAGAGGATAGGATCTGCCCCAATGTTGCTGACTTCACCCATTCACAGGATAATACATACGTTCTTTTTGTAGGACATTGAATGGGTGACGTCAGCTCCATTGTATGATCTCTGCAGGAAGCCAGTAGCTGCTAATTGGTAAGTAAAGAAAGGTTTAATGATTTCTGAAGCCCTATTTAACTTTCCCCAGCAAGTAAGCCCACCATGTATGGTAGAATTTTTCCTGTTATGGGAAAGGTTTAACTGAGTACAACTGTACATTAAAACATAAACAATACAAATATGTATTGCCAGCCTGCTGCTGTTTGTGTGGTATAGGGACCAAATCATTACACCCTACTCTTTAATGCTATGATTTGGCAATGATTGTCGTTTTACTTGTACATGGATTACCTGAGGCACACCAGGTGTATCATTTTGATACGTAGATTGCGTATATGCGGTCTTTTAGACCGCATATACGCAATCTACGCATCGAAACGATCCGCTGATTACGTACAATAGCTACTACGCATGCGCAGTAGCTACTGTTTATTGAACTACGTCTGTCTATGGAAGACGGACGTAGTTCTGGATCCGGCCCCATGTCATGAAATAAGCATCTCAGACAGGAAATATGTATCTGAGCCTCATTGTAGATTTTATTTTCAATCGTTCAGTATTTAAAGCTATGAAGATGGGGCTGGATCCAGACTTAAGGAAGTGCTTGAAATGAGGTACTCCTGGGCTAAACCATGGTGATTGCAGGGGAGTCATATTTCATCTGTTGCAAACAGTATTAGAGTTGAGAGGTGATGTTTCCTATCCCAAGTCTAAATAACAGTGTGATAGTAAAGCTGGTCAGTATCTGTGTGCAGTAAGCAATTTAAAGATATATCCCTGCATGCAAAGAGTACAATTAACTTGACTCCCCCAATAATCAGCATGGTTTAGCCCAGGAGTAACTAAATCAATGCACTTACTTAAGTCTGGATCCAGCCCATGATCCCATGATCTCTATTGTATTATATTGCAAATTGTCTTGTTATATCCTAGTGTTGCATCTATTAAAGAGAATCATGACTCAAAACCTAATTATCCAATCGCAAAATTAGATTACAAACATTGTATTTCATTTTCAACATTCAATAGCTCAGCTCTGTATTCTGAAAATGCTGAATTTTCATTTCTAATTCGTTGTTTTCTTAGCAGCCATTTATTCAGCTGAGATATTTTCATTTTGGTTTTCTTCTGTAACAAAGGGTTACATGTTTGGTTTGCTGTAACAATATTATATACACACTGGAGAATGGCAAATCTCGTCTGTTATTTGTAAAACGCGTTAGCTCTTTGTTTCTCTCACCCCTCCCCTGTTTAGATGACACATAACATATTGCTCATGATGAAAAGGTGCAAAATAAAGAGAACAATTTATATGTCTTTATCTACATTCCTTTTGCAAACAAAACAGTCGCTGGGGTGCCTACTATTTTAGCTCATCATACTTAGAAACTGCACCTAATGTTGTAGAGTATCCAGCCTGAAAAATCACTAGCACATTATCTAAAGGAAAGAAAATCTAACTGGAAAACAAGAGACCAGCATAACATAACCACCAAAAAAGTCTCTATCAAATCAAGCAATGCAGGTCACTGGAATATATGTCCTGGAAATTATATTCATTTTAATTTATTATTTACAGTTGTGCTCAGTTAAATCTTTCTAAAACCACCAAAAACATGTTGGGAAATTGCATGCATGGGGACCCACCAACTGGGGAAAAGAATACAGCTTAAGAATTCATTAAACCCCCATTTACCAATTAGCAGCTACCAGCTTCTTACAGAGATCAGACAATGAAGCTGACCTCACACATTCAATGTCCTACAGAAAGAATGTATGACTCACCTGTGAATTGAATGGAACTTAAAGGAAAGGCTTTGATCATATGTAAGTTAAAATATGTACAATTAACATATTTTGGAAGAAAAAGAGCTCAATTATCATTTATTTTACTAGAGCTTAAAATAGTTTATATGTGTATATATATATATATGTATGTAAAATATATATAATTCACAACATAGAGCAGAACTCTGGAAATTCTGTATTTCATCCAAACTGCCATGATACAAGTATATAGACAGAAAGCTTGTTATATGTATATTATTTCTTTACATTTGTTATATATATATTTTTATTTATTAGATTTTTATCTATTCATGGGCAAATTTAAAGCTGTTTTTTATCTTAAATAAACAAAAAGTTTAGAAATAATTCATAAATAAGAGAAATAATTGGTGTTTAAACTTGTATAACTGAGAAAACATTTGGAAGGCTAACTAGGATATTAAATTTCAACGCTGTGTTAAATATGAAAGTTGATCTTAATACTGATATAGACTATTGGAAACGGGATTTTAGTAAAGAAAGATTGAAAATTCTGGAAGCATTTTCACATGCACAAACTTTAAAATTATTATAGGTAAGAGAATCAATAATAACCCATTCACACTGAGCCAAAAACCCAGGATTTTGCCAGTGCAAGCCCTGACGACCCAGGACATTTGGAGGGTTATTCCTGGGTCCAACCTGGGTAGCCACCAGTGTGAACGGTGCGACCCGGGTTTTTCAACCTGGGTCTCACTGAAAGAAGCAGATTGGGGGGAATGAGACGCCTTTACATGACATCAATAGTAAAAAAAGTCCCCTTTAAATGACCTCATCTTTTGTCAGCCACTAATGCCAAGGCAGACCCGTGTTCAGTGTGAACGGGCCTGACCCGGTAATTTCCCGTGTCTAAGCAGCAGTGTGAACGCGGTCTCAGGAGCTGGGCTGATGTGTGCCCTGGCAATAACCCAGGTTGAAAATCCCAGGATATTGCCAGGGCGGCAGGGTGAACATGGAAAATATATATATATATATATATATATATATATATATACACACATAAACACAAATACAACATATATATATATATATATATATATATATACAAACACACACACACACACACAACATATATATATATATACACAGACTTCGTGTTTTCTTTGAACCTTGGTTTATTTAAAACACTTAAATAAATCCTAAAGGAATGCTGGATACACCTTGTTTAATACAAGTCACGAACATCATCAGTGAATAATTGCACCTGTCCCCTAAATAAATGCAAATGATTTCACTGTATTACATTTTAATGGGCATTTATCGAATTGGGAAGCGCCCTCATTTTATGTGTGTAACTGTAACTGTCTAAATACAAATCTCTGTACTGTTTCTTTATCCGTGGCATTTCTGATGGTGAGGCAGGGTGGAAAGGGACAGGGCAAGTATAAACGCTGGTGGCAGAGGAAGTGTATTTAAATGTAATGGAAAGGTTGTGCTAAGCCCTGTGTCCTGGCCAGATTCTTATTTTAAGTGAGGACGCATCAGATCAGATCAGCTAACTTAGGGGTCTGCTCATGGAAGGCCTTTTGGAGCTCTGAGCTATGGATCCAGTCCATACTTATCCAAAATGGACATTTGTAGCTCCAAAGCAGCACATTATTTTCCAAAAATAAAAATTCAGTTGTGGTTCAAAGGGTAAACACCATAACTCAGTCTTACTGCAATAGTGAGAAAATGAATATCATGGAGATTGTGATAGAACCATCAATGAGTGTGGCATGTACCACCAATGGAGTGTGTTCTATACCGCCAAAGGAGTGTGGCATGTACCACCAAAGGAGTGTGTTCTATGCCGCCAAAGGAGTGTGACATGTACAACCAAAGGAGTGTGTTCTATACCGCCAAAGGAGTGTGGCATGTACCAACAAAGGAGTGTGTTCTATACCACCAAAGGAGTGTGTTCTATACCACCAAAGGGGTGTGTTCTATACCACCAAAGAGGTGTGTTTTGTGAATTGCTCCACCCATGGGTGTGTCCAGCACAATAAAAATGGCGGCATCAGTATTTATTGATTATTATATTGTCAGTAAATAACTCATTACAGTGTTATTGTGGAGACTGTGAATAGGAGATCTGCTGACATCTTATAGAAAAGATAAAAGTAGCTGACACTGCAACTGATTCACAAGAGCTCAACGTGCATTTTTTGGATTTCCGTCTCCATCAATGAAGTTATGTCGTCTTAAATAACTGCCAGTCTCTTATTACATCTCGGTTTACATGATAATGACCATGTTCATGGTCTCAATACAGGAATATAAGACACAACGGGCCAGATTCAGAGCTATGTTTCCATTACGTTTCAAGGCGTAGCGTATTTTCGCTCCCCTCGGCCGTACGTACTTTTGCCGTTTTACGCTTGCCAAACCCTACCTTAACTTTACACAGCATAAGTACTGACGAACGTACAGGCAGAATGTACGTACCTGAATAAGCACACCCATACTGTATGATTTAAATGCCCCCCCCCCGCCTCCAAAGCGTAATTACGGGTGGTGTATGCCTGGCATGCCCCTTCATTCGTATTTACGCTGCTGATCGTAGGCTGGTCCATACAGTTACGTGGTGTAACATACAAAATCGCGTTTTTATGTCATCGGCTAGTGTACTTAGATCTGGATCTATAAAATAGAGATTGGTGAAAATAGCTATATCTGGGGTCGGCGTATCATAACCTCAGGTATTAGACTATCGGCTGTGACAGAGCGCTACTAACCAAACAATGGGGTCTGCTCTCCCCATTAAAGACTGAACTAGAAAATACAAGTGTATGGTGAGCGCTAGTCTCCAGCTGAAACAATACCAATAGAATGGCTCCTGTTAGTATCAACATGTATTACATTAAATATGTCTGCCCGCTATATGCCAGGCGGCTTTCTCTATAATCCCGTACATCACATTATATCTCAACTAACTAGCGGGTGAGTAGCAACTATTCAGCCGCCATCTGTATCGGCCGTTCAGCTATATAAACGTGCTGCCTTTACCACAATAATGACCGACACTATTGGACATTATGGGCCGTATCCAGACTTCCGTGTTGCGATCAGAGCGCAAATATACGCACCTACGGAGCAAGTTACACCCACCAAAACCCAAGTCACTCCCGTTGTTAATCCTTCATCTCTGAGCCTTCCACCTCCATAGACTGGCATTAACTTTCCGCTGCCACTTAGGAGCGTATGTGTCCTCCGTCTGTGTGTATATTTGTAATCGCGCCCACTTCCCTTTACTTAAATGCCCCCCGCCCTTTTCTAAATAAATTCCTAGGTGCGTATATTTTCGATCGACTTCCGCGCCTATCTACCTTGACAAATCCGCTCGCAATGCATTTCCGTCCGTCCATAATGAACATCCGCGCAGAAAGTCTACGTGAACTGCGTACAAAAAATGACTACGTATGCGCAGTTGAAACATACCTAAAAATACGCACGGAAGTCACCGCTAAAACGGATCTCTGAATATGACCCTATATTATTATCCAAGGCAAAGTGATATTAAGTCCGCTGCAGACTTTTAGCTATTGTTTCTCTTGGCTGTCTATGGGCCGTATTAAGAGAACGGTTTTCGCGGCGAGTCCCGTGCGTATTTTTAGGTTCGTCTCAGCTGCGCATGCGTAGTAACTTTATTTACGGAGTTCACGTAGACTATACGTGCGGAAGTGCCTCATGTGAATCGCACGTGGGTAAATACGCACGGATCTCCCACATTAAAATACGCACGTGAGAATTTAAATAAAAATGGGTGGGGGGGAGGCATTTTAATGAAGGAGCGTGGGCGTGGTGTGGGCAGAGTGTGTGTAGTTAGATACGCACGTACGGAACTACTCGACGCACGCAAATGCCCACGGAAAGATAAGGCAAGTAAGTCACATAAAACCTGTCCGTGTGAGGGGAGTATCAGGGGTGTGGCCTTGCTGCGTCCGTGCGATTAATTGCGTACGTTTTTCGGATGGTTCTCTGATTATGGCCCTATATTTGAATCCATAACTGCTTTAACTCAGGGTTGCCGACTCTCCCAGAATGTCCGGGAGACTCCCGAAATTCGGGCAGTACTCCCGGTATCCCGGGAGAGCCAGCAAATCTCCCGCAGGTCATGAGTTTGATTCCTGGACTAGACCTTATCTGTGTGGAGTTTGTATGTTCTCCCCTTGTCTGCATGGGTTTCCTCTAGGTGCTCCAATTTCCTCCCACACTCCATAAACATTCTGGTAGGTTAATTGGCTGCTGAATAAGTTAGCCTTAGTGTGTATGTATGTACCATAGACCTGATTCAGAGTTGCACTTACACCTTTTTTTTAGGTATAAGTGTAGACCTGAGCAATACCATGGTGAACTGCAAGAGAAGGCAATTTTAAATTGTAAAACTAAAATTAGAATGAAGAGGTGAAGTTTCCTAGCTTAACTTTTACGACTAGGTCTGCGGCCTATTCATAATGGGGCTTCCCACGCCGCCGATACCTTATTTACATGGCTATCCCCGCCTATATGGTACTACATGGCTATCCCCGCCTTAGTACTTACAATGGCGTATGCCCAGTATGACAGCTTCCGGTCGGCTGGACGACATGAGCGTATAGCGGTCGTATTGTGAGCGAAATGTTCGCTCGAGGGGCGTGCGTTCAGTACGACGGTCGCCTGGGCGCTCGTTTTACTACACGGAGGCGGGGATAGCCATTTAAATTGTACAGTATGGGCGTGCTAAGCCCATACGCTTTGCGGAATATGTGCGAAAATTCGTACGGCCGACGGGAGTACCTAGTGTAGGGTATAGCCGCCGTAAGCAGGTACTTTACAATGGGAGTGTTAAGGGCGTGTATGTTTATTCGCACGGGCGAACGTATGCATTCGCCCGTCGGACGGCAATTTCGTAGCTCTGGATCAGGCCCAGTATGAGCAAGGGGCGGAGCCTAATGACGCGGTTTGTAGTAAGCCCCGCCCCCTCCATGCGTCGCTAGCTTCTCTCCGGGATCTCCCGGAGAGAAGCTGCCAAAAGTCGGCAACCATGCTTTAAGTGTGTTGCAAGGTCTAACAATTGACCACTTTGGCTGCTGGATTTGACTCCAAGAACTTGTTATGAAAATGTGAAACGGAGCTTATGTGCTAATTACATCATTCTCACTTCCAGATTACATTTACTGTTAACAAAAGGGAATATTTGAAAGTGATATTCGGACCAGGAGTTTTGACATCTACCAAAGACTGGTTATTTATTTGTACAGTTATCATGATATTTTGATTTTATGACTGCATATTTAATGTAATAAATGTTGATACTAACAGGAGCCATTCTTTTCGTATTGTTTCAGCTGGAGACAAGCGCTCACCATACACTTGTATTTTCTAGTTCTGGATCTACCCCAATTTCAATATTCATCATACTAACTACTAATAACTGCTAATCATTTTTGGAAGTGAATGAGTTTGGCAGAGAGATTTCCAAACATTTCCTGATATTCAGGAAGAGCTGGCACCTTTATTTTGAAATTAATAATAAGGGGCACAGGTGAGATCTGTGTATTATGTAAAACACTTTAATATGTGTTTTATATTCATCAAAAGTGAGAAGGAAAATTAATAACAATTTGCCAGTAATTTTATTATTAATTCAAGTGTATAAACCTCTTTTTAAGCTTTATATTTTAAAGAGGATTTAGAATTCTTTTACTCCTCTAGTATAATAATTCTTTATACTCTATACAGCAGTGTGTGCATAATTTCACAGAAGAGGGATTAGTTTAAACAGTTTCTATGTATTTGTCTGATGGAGTGAAAACATCTCATATATTTCACCCTAGTGTGTTACATTTTCAAATGGGAATGTGACATTGAGGTGACATTGAGGTTGCCATCAAATGGCACATACGCTAATCATCCTGAAAAACTACATCTCCCAGCAGGCTTTACTACTACAGGAAGGGCTAAAATAACTAACTGACAAGAAACAGTGTAGTGACTGAGAGACAGGAAAAAGAAACAACATTTATATACAATTATGCTCCCTGGGGGTGATACCCAGGGTTGCTGACTTTTGCCAGCTTCCCTCCGGGAGATCCCAGGTGGAAGCTAGCGACACATTCAGGGGGCGGGCTTAATGGGGCGCTTTATGCAAATTGCATCATTAAGCACCGCCCCCTGCATCATACTTACCCAGTTTTAGCTTAAAAAGGCATCGGGACGGGGCTTGATGGAGCAAATTGCGTCATCAAGTTGCTCCCTGGCCCTAGCAACACTAGTATACTAGAGGGGGGCAGCACTTGAGGCCGTGGTTTCCACGAAACCGCGGGCCTCAAGTCCCTTGCGGGAGATTTGCCGGCTCTCCCAAGATACCGGGAGAACTGCCCAAATTTCGGGAGTCTCCCGGACATTCCGAAAGAGTCAGCAGCACCCAGACACTGCATTGGTCTTTTTTCATGAAAAAGCATTTTCCTGCAGATAGGAAAAGAAGGTGTCAAGCTTGGCAGATCAGGGAGGAGGGTATAGAGCGCAGTGAGAGGTTGAGAGGGAGCCACCAGGTGGAGATGGGGTAAAAGAGGGTACAAAGTGAGGGGAAGTGGTGGAGGAGGGAACAACACTAGGATGGAGGGTCCTGCTCACGTGAGCTAACATACTAAGTGGGAGAAATGAACTTACAGAAGACATGAGGGGGAAGGAAGTGGACTGCTGGTGTGAGCGGAGGAGAGGGGGAAGGAAGAAAAAGAAGGGATAGATGAAGGATGCAGCGAGGATGATAAGTGGAGGAGGGGTAGGTTAGCCTGAACAGGTGCGTTTTGAGTGAGTGCTTGAAGACCTGCAATGTGGGGGAGAGTCTGACTGAAGAAGGGAGGTCATTCCAGAGCAGAGGTGCAGCACGGGAGAAGTCCTGGACATTGGCATGAGATGAGGTCAGTAGGGGTCAGATAGCGGTGGTTAGAGGAATGGAGAGGGTGGGGCTACTGTGGCGCATGCGTGGGGACCCCACATTACCACAACTTGCCACAACAGAATTCTGCATCCAAAAGGATGGACGGTAGGACGGAACAGAGTAGGAAGCTGAGGCGCTTACGCTCTGTGGGACGGGAAAGGGATGGTAATTGTACAGTAAGGAATGGCTATAATATGGTACAATAGGTTCTGGCTTCCCCTTGTCCACTGTGGCAGTGGAGGTCTGGATCTGGTCCTTATTTAGTATCAGTGTTTTATTGTATTGGGTTTCTGTGTCCAAACATCACCCATGGAAAGCAGAGATCATGTAGAACAGGCTCTTGTGGGCCTTGTCTTTGCATCACTACAAACATCAAATCTCAGTGACTTGTGTTAACAAAACTGACTAGAACCTACGGCTAAATTGTATCAGTGACTGGCAGGGGCGTTTTAAGAAGTGAGGGGACCCTTGTGCAGGATTTGCACATGCCCCTCCCCTTACCTGAGACAGGACTTCCCCGATTTGCTGGCAGAAAAGGGGCGGGGCTTACAGCACCATTAGACCCTGCCCCTTTTTCGGCCCATGGATCGGGACAGTCCAACAGCAGGGGAGGGGGGACAAATTTTACATCTATTTCTTCTCTCCGGATGATCTTAGAGGAAAGAAATAGATGCTGAATGGCCCCACTTTCCATGCCAAGCCAGGGTGCAGGATGCATGCCACAGGGCCCCCTGTCCTGCACCCATTATAGATACGTCTATGGGGACAGGCAGTTGCGGACCTACCTTTTTGGGGCTTGAATTCCTATAAGGACCCCTTCGCAACCAGCATCAATGGGGCTACATCCAATGAGGTGTGGTGGTGTGGAGTCCTTGAAATTGGGCCATCAGGGAGCCCCTTCCCACCAGCAACGAAGTTTGGGTAGTCGTTGTTATGTTCTTCAATGGGGTTGTTCTACATCTCTGATTATTATTAAAGGGCCGTATTCAGAGTTTTCCCATGCGTGCTACTGCACATGCGCAGTCATTTTATAACGTCATCTACGCTGCAACGTAGATTGCGTATACGCAGTCTTTTAGCACGCATCAGAAAACTCCGAGCGCATATGCAATGCGTCCGGAGGTCTGAATACGGGCCAAAATGGCTATTACTGGCTTATCTCACATGTTAAAGTCATCAGAACAAGAAAATGTCAAGGTTAACCTTCTTTTAATAAGACACAATTAAAAAACTCCATTAATTAGTTGAAAAAATGCTCTCTTTAAGAAAGAAAAAAAAAACTGCCAAAAAAAGGGTCCCTCCGCAATTAAAGACTTTGGGCCAGATCCTGAGCGACGTCAGCTAGCATAGCCAGAGTCGGAAATTTTTTTTTTCTGTGTACTGCGCATGCGTGCGCCAAATGTTACGGCACGTAACTCTGTCCGTACGTCCAATCCTAGTATCAAGAGTGTAACTACAAATGAAGGGGTACACCAGCCATACGACACCCGTTAATTACGCTTCGGAGGCGGGGTGAGGCATATAAATCGTACAGTATGGGCGCGCTTAGGCGCGTAAGTACTTGCAGCCATTACGGCCGACAGGAGTTACGCTTTGAAAAGTTAAGGTAGGGTTTGGAAAGCGTAAAACGGCATTACGAGCGAGGGGAGTGCCTAGTAATTACGATAGCGTAAATACACTACGCGTTAAAACGTAAACATAGGGAGCGTTGGTCTATATCCGGTCCCTTGACACATTACCTTCATTAGTCTCATTGTAGATCATACAGTTTAAGGACTCATTCACACATCTACGTTTATTGGGCTCACAAATCTTACTTTCATTGTGTAACCTTAGAACCACCTTCCATAAACTCACTGTACCCCTTAGAAACAATTAGCTATAAATTTCATAGTATAGATGCCTTTTAAAAGGTCATTACACATATGGCCACATCCTAAATAAAAGGCAGATAACGTCTGTGGGGAAAAAAGCATTTATTCTCATATCTTGTATTAGCAGAGCTTTGTGGCAAGAGACACTTTGTAGAAATTTCTATTTACTTCTCCAGAAGAACAGCAGTGAAATTAAAATAGTTTCAACTGACAATGGTATATATTATCTCCTTATGTCCCACTGACACTGTAATAGCTCAGAGCAATGGAGCTCTTTAAATTCTAAGTGGCTTAACAGAATCTTCTCCCAGGTAGCTTTCAGAAAACTTATTACGATATCTGTATAATTGTACTAGTGTTCCATTTTCCTGCAAGATAGGACATACTATAAATGGTTGCCTTAGTAGTTAAGGACAGCTAAAGAAAGGGTCCCTAATTCTAGCAGCCTATTTATATGAATTAGCACAGAACAATTATCTGCTCTGCTGGCCTTGTCTGCATTGAGAAAAAAAAATCGACGCGTTTCACCTGGTTAAGCTGGTTCAATAAACAGATACAGCAGCAGAGCAGTTAGATGGTCTTTACATACCCAGCAACCACATAATGGCTGTTGGATATACCA
Source organism: Limnodynastes dumerilii (assembly GCA_011038615.1). Lineage (NCBI taxonomy): Eukaryota > Metazoa > Chordata > Amphibia > Anura > Limnodynastidae > Limnodynastes > Limnodynastes dumerilii. The sequence goes on from WWET01004306.1 coordinate 59,857, forward strand.
GTATCAGATGTATACTTCCTAAACAAGGTTGGGGCTTGGCATTTCCAGGCCTCATCCTGTAATACAATATATAATGAGAAGGTTTAGTTTCTTCCAGGACAGAGAGGACATGTTCCTAGAAAGAATATGCATGTGTTCTGCCAAGCAGCAGACTAGAGAGATGAAGAGATGATAGCCATGCATGCAGCTTGAGAGAGTGGTATAGTAAATGGTAAGGAAGAGGATTGTGGGTAAATGACCTTGTAAGATGGACACAGTAGGTGCAGACGGTGGAGCTGATTCAGAGGCGCATGCAAATCTGCACACAGCGTGCGTGCCGTAGATGCATTAGTAAAAGTGGTTTGTGGGTCAGTGGCAGGAAACCTTATCATAAATCTCAGTCTAAAACTCCCCTTCCATTACCTTAACCCTGCCTTCCCAGCAGCTTGACCCTAAGACTCCCTTCCCTGCAGCCTAACCCTAAGACTCCCTTCCCTGCAGCCTAACCCTAAGACTCCCTTCCCTGCAGCCTAACCCTGCCATAAGCCTGCCTTAAGTAAAGCATGGGGATCAGCGGTTGTCCAGACCCATCCCACACTGTACAATTAGCATGCTTCCCCCCACCCACCTTAGCGGGCGGAGGGGAAACACAGCCCATTTCCTAGGAACTAAGGACCTGATTCACACTTAAGAATTCTTATGATTTTAGGACTTAAGAATTCTTCAGATTTTAGGTGCGTATATTTAAGAACGGATGCACTTATATACGCTATTTGCGTTGGACTTAAGTTCGCAAATTCCGTGCTTATACACTATAAACTTAAAATCTGTAGGTTCGTAGTAACATACGCAAAAATGGGCGTTCCATGAATAAGTAACTAGGCAGATCCGAAGATTTGAGTGGAGAGAGGCATTTAAATGACCAGATGAAGGCGGGTTATACAGTTAAGTTCCTAAGTAGACGCTCTACACATTCAAATGCGAACCTACAGTAAAGGGAGTCCTATGGCACTCCTAAGTCACATAAGAACCTGAAAACTGGGGGCGTGCCGAGGAAGTTTCATTGCTATTAGTTGCGTATATTTAGGAACCTGTCGCGTTCTTAAGTGTGAATCAGGTCCTAAGTTCCATGCAATGCTTCTTACAGTAGTGTTACTAACGTAGCACTAGTGTAACATCTGGAGGGCGCACCTTGCGTGTGTAAGTACCATAACGTTACTAGCTCTGGATCCAGTACTTAGACATGACCTGGGACTGGTGCACATTTGCACCTTTCCCCTCTGTGTTCGGATCTGGATTGGGTGCACTTGGTTGGGCCCTGCCCTTACTGTACTGTACTTCCCTTCATCTCTTTC